>JAVTVY010033284.1:0-148916 GCA_036873755.1 Hanleya hanleyi | reverse complement strand
TAACCTTTGTTATGAACATATGGAGTTTGTGATAGTGTATCACTGCCATTTAGGGGCTTCACTTAGAAATTATTTTCTGCGCCCTCAAAGAATCCATGATTATCCCCCTTGCGCAAGAAATATAGCATCTATTATTCTGGATACTTAAATTGAGACAGGTACCCAGTCTATTATCGTATTGTATATTGTTGGCCTCTTAACGATTTTACAACTTGTTTCTGTGCGAAGCAGTCGGTCAAGCCAAAAATGTCTTCCATCCTATTTTTGTGTTGTCGTAATTATAGTCTCATTTATGCTCATTTGTCTTCAAAGTGCCAAATATTGATATATGCTCAAGAGATCTCATATGTCATAATGACCGGAATATGTTTATTATGAAATTAAAATGTGTTCAACAAAGCGACCACATAGACTTTTGATAGTACTCCACAGTTTCGATATATTTGTACCAACAATTTCTTATAATCACTTTAGGGCATATGCATTCCAGCCTTTTGGTAAAATTGCCAAACATTACGGGGCGGTATTGCATATATTTTATATCATGGTGATTAGCTCGTAACTTTTTCAACAAATTTCCTGCGAGAAAAGCCATAATCCTGACAACGTTAGTTCGCGTTCGTCAGTGTTGTTGTTGTAATATTCGCTTCAATTGTGCCCAAGTTGTATTGAAAATGCCTACTATTTATTGCTGAGAATAACCTGTTGATCTTTATCATAGAGATGGTAATATTTAGCCGAAAGATTCACTGACACTTAAGGCCTCACTCCGCGCAGTTTCGTATTTTTGGCTAGTGGGATTCCCAAGAACAATGCAGGATGGGGAATTTCCCCTGCTGATGTTAATTGTAAAATTGAGAATTTGTTTTCATTTTAGAGTTTGTTATAAACACTATTTGTTTTAAAGCTTCCAGACATTCCCTTCGAACATGTAATAGTCAGTCATCTCTCAGTTGGGAACGTTGTACAATTTCAACGGGCAAACTGGGTGAATTTTCCCGTATTTTTCATCTTTGGGGTATGGGTGGTTTGTCAGTTAATTTTAGGTCCAGTTTCCTACATAACTGTGATACGTCGGGCTTGTAATTCAGCATTTTGTAGCTGAAATTCTTATGATTGTTTATATATACAGTTATCGATTGTCGGACGTTTGGTGGGTATTCTAACACCACTATCATTAATATATCATTGGATTTACCGCCAGATTATGTAAAAAAAATTAGTGCAAATGGCACAAATCAAGACAAAGGAGAAAATACCAAAGCTTCTCAAGAAACGAAGATTCAACCAGGAAGACAATGCGTGGTGAAAACAGGTCATTTCTGGGAGCAGTCTTGTTGGATATAAGGAAGTAACTATTTTCCCTATCCTTCGCACTGTTAAAAGATCTCTAATTTACCGACATTATACGAATAATTCCCCGACCTTATGTTTCATCACAATGGTGTTATCCAGTACCAATTTCAATGAAACAATGCCGACCGGGGGTGCCCGATTATACTACTCCCGCTTTCAAGATACACTGGAATTAAACTGGCAGTAAATATTACCAGCGCGCGTTAATTAAGTGGAGGATTTGCGTGAACTTCACTGACAATATTTTGAACTAACTCACCGATATTCAACCACCAGCACTTCAGCCTGCATGTGACATAATGCCTCAATGGTCCCAAACCCTGATGACTTATTATATCTCTCTCAATCACGTGATGAATTGTGCATTCATTCATCTGCATGACACGTGAACACTTATCCAGAAATCTAACATCGCTTATGTAACACGAAACCAATTAAGTTGTCATTGTCAACGCAAAGTCATGTGCCGCAAGGCATGAAGTCCTATATGTAACCCGATAAACAAAATTAAAGATTGCTTTTTCGACTGTGTCGGTCTCCCGCTTGTCAGCGGGCAGAGGTAATTAAGTTGATGTCACGTTACACGAGGGAGGTGACAGGCTAATTGGACTGCATAAAGATCTCCACCAGCCATTTAATTGTCATGGATGTTGGGGGCCTGCATTGCATCAAGGGATAGAAGTGGGATTTTATTGTCATGGATGTAGGGAACCTACGTCATCAGGTTTCAGGACAATTGCATTGTGCACACTCCCACTTTCGCTTCAATTTTCACCGCAAACTGAGCTCCCTGTATGCGAAGCGAAACCAAAGATTTCAATTATTTCCAGGACAACATCACTATTCTGATGAGCAGTATGTAACGAACACTTTCTTTTCGCTGATGGAGTTCTTTTGAAACGTGAAATTTAATTAATTCTGTTGTGTTTCCATTCTCGTCACGTGTATTGTCATACGCGGAACTTTCAGTGTCATTTTCGTGTATATTTGCGGTCAATATTGAAATAAATATTTCAAAACTGTAGTCCATAGAACAGTCACAATATACTCTAGAATTCCACTTTTATCTAATTGCAACAGGCAAAAGTTTTAGATGGTTTGTCCACTGTCAGTACTGTAAATATAGGAATGCTTGCAATGTTTTCTTCGTGGCCAAGTTGGCACTCAAATTACTCATATTCTCTAAATTGATGATGTAGTTTTTCGTTTGAACTATTAATTTGCAACCACTCTGCTTCTATATGCATCGTCAACTTAAAACAAAAGTATGAACAGATGCTCCCAACTGATGGAACAATATAAGAATGCCGTTATGGAATATAACTAACTGTGCAGCTTCCCTCGCTGACATCAAAGGCGTGCCGTCACTGATTCTCCTCTGTTTCCAAATAGCGTTTCCTGTGGCTATTTTCGCCTATTTCAGACTATTTAAAAAATTGATAAACCAGAGCATAGTCTGAGGGATGCACACATTTGATCAAATGATCAGTAAGGCTTGCTTTTACAAGATACCCCCCGTAAGGGCATAGATACAGGGGGGTGGTTAACGTTTCACGAGTAAGCTGAATGGGATTGTGGCAGTGGAAATCATCAGTAAGCATGCTTACAAGATACCCCCCGATGCACATTTGATAGGAATTGACGAGTATTTGTAGAGGAATATAAGTATACATGTTATGAGTGGTGGCACAGTATGTAACTAGTTGACAATGAGACCTCGCTCGGTTGGAGTGCGGTTAACGGATTGTCTATGCATGTGTCGTGACGATACTCAGATGAGTTTAGTGGATTGTTCAGAAAATTGATGTTAATAATGATTGTTGAGAATGGGGTTATGCAGGCATATTGTGTTTTACCTAACTGTTGTTACCACTAGAACTGTGTAGACTTGAAATGGGCTGTTGCAACAGATAGGCGAATTACTGTCATCTGGATATATTGAAGAGGAAAAGGAAGTAAATGGGAAGTGAAATATTAAACTTACTACCTGTAGACGCATATGCAACATCCTGAGGTAGGCCTCATGGTATGGCAGCTACATACAAAATTTGAGAAGAATCTAATCAGCCGTTGTCAAGTTATGCTCCAGAAATGGAATGTTACGGACCAACTGAGAAAATTCTGCCCATAGGTGGCGCCACCTCAATCCCAAGCAAGGTCTCGTGGTAAGGTAGCTACATACCAAATCTGAGAGGAATCCAATTAGCTGTTGTCAAGTTATGCTCCGGAAACGAAATGTTACGGACCGACAAAAAAAGTTTTGACCCTAGGTGGCGCCACCTGTAGATGCACATGTGCCAAACGCAATCCCAAGCGAGGTCTCATGGTAAGGTAGCTACATACCAAATTTGAGAGGAATCCAAGTAGCGGTTGTCAAGTTATGCTCCGGAAACGAAATGTTACGAACTGACTTGAGAAACTTTGACCCTAGGTGGCGCCACCTATAGACGCACATGCGCCAAACGCAATCCCAAGCGAGGTCTCATGGTATGGCAGCTGCATACCAAATTTGAAAGGAATCCAAGTAGCGGTTGTCAAGTTATGCTCCGGAAATGAAATGTTACGGACTGACATGAGAAACTTTTGACCATAGGTGGCGCCACCTGTAGACGCACATGCGCCAAACACAATCCCAAGCGAGGTCTCATGGTAAGGTAGCTACATACCAAATTTGAGAGGAATCCAAGTAGCGGTTGTCAAGTTATGCTCCGGAAACGAAATGTTACGGAATGACCCTAGGTGGCGCCACCTGTAGATGCACATGCGCCAAACGCAATCCCAAGCAAGGTCTCATGGTATGGTAGCTGCATACCAAATTTGAGAGGAATCCAACTGGCGGTTGTCAAGTTATGCTCCGGAAACGAAATGTTACGAACTGACTTGAGAAACTTTTGACCCTAGGTGGCGCCACCTGTAGACGCACATGCGCCAAACGCAATCCCAAGCGAGGTCTCATGGTATGGCAGCTGCATACCAAATTTGAAAGGAATCCAAGTAGCGGTTGTCAAGTTATGCTCCGGAAACGAAATGTTACGGAATGACCCTAGGTGGCGCCACCTGTAGACGCACATGCGCCAAACGCAATCCCAAGCAAGGTCTCATGGTATAGTAGCTGCATACCAAATTTGAGAGGAATCCAACTGGCGGTTGTCAAGTTATGCTCCGGAAACAAAATGTTACGGACGAACGTACGGACATCCGTACGGACGGACGGACGGAGGGGCGGACGGACAGACGGACGGACGGACGGACGGACAAGCTGAAACCAGTATACGCCCCCTACACTACGTGTCGGGGGGTATAAAAATTGCATGGAGGTTTTGGTAGAGCATGACCAAATTCTTAGTTCTATTTTTCTCTTTTACTCTTCTATATACATGTAGCTCATAATCATAACCAGTAATTCCATCTTGGAAATATACATGGAGACCAAGGTCAGTCATCTTTAACAATTCTCTCGTCTATTCTAACTTAATTGCATATGGAACATGAATTTGGAGATCTTAGACTTGACAAATAGGTCAGTGATATTCCATAGACTTCAGGTCCAGGCATACGTGGTATAAATTTGGACAACGTAGATATAATCCTTCATGAAATATTGTACTAAATAGAATCTGACCTGGATAAAATAAGTCAAGGTCAGTCATCTTCAGCGCATCTCTTGAGCATCGCCAGATACATAGTATTAATTTGAGAAGATATTTCATCTTAAATCATAATAAACAGCACTGGACCTTGAAAAAATAGGTCAAGGTCAGTTAAATGGGATAGACTTCCGGTCAATCATCAGTTGCATTTGAATTTGGAGACCCCAGCTTTAATCCTTCAAATGCTATAGCAAAATACTTGATTATTCAGATGCCAGTAGCTATTCGCCCCCTAAGTTGGCACCTGAAAGGGCTTCACCAGCAGTTGCTAATGTACATGTAGCTTTTCTATGTAGGCTATATCTTACATTATGCACTGTATCACTATACGATGTATGAAAACACGATATTCATGAAGATAACGACACAGCAATTATTTATGGACAATGGCTAGCTACTGAATGCTGGATATGATACTTAGTATTTCGCTATTATTTACATACTACATAGAGCCTCTGAACATGTACACATCCAAATGGTCACTTGTATTTATATACTCAGAACATAGAAAAACAATTTGGATGATGGCTAGCTACTGATTGTCGAATATGGTACCATCATTTAGGTATTGCCTTGTAGTATGTGTACCAAGTATGGTGGCTCTAAATCACTTTCAAGAATGTCGACAGATGCTATCCATGACAGACAGACAGACAGTTCAGGCCGGCTCTTTCAATAGCAGTAAAGTCAGCATATAAAAGAAATTAAAATAACTTCTTTTATTTCTCTGGTCTTCCATGTTTAAAAAACAATAATTTAACAGCTGACATGCCAGAGCAATAAAAGAAGTTAATGTTATGCCTTGTGTTAGGTATTAATTTGTTGTAATTCACCATGACGGCTTGAAAACTGAACAAGCTGAGTAGCTAGCAGGTCCTCCGCCAAGTAGCCTGTTTGAGAGCATATAGCATATACGCTTCCAGTATCTCCTTAAATATAACTTGGAAAGTTGATATGTGTATGTGGAAAGAGACGTTCATCTGGAATTGTTGAGACAATTTGAGGAGGTTTGGGAAGCAGTAATGGGTAGTGTAACACTGGAATGTAAGTCTGTAGTTGTATATGGATTTGTGGATGGTGAGGTTTATAAATCGATGAGTGGAATAGATCAAGATATCGCCTTCACAACACAGATGGGTACAATATGGGTGAGTGAAATCCAAGATGGTCAATGGCAGCCATCTTGGATTACATACTACCTCAATGAAAATCAATACCAATCGCTGTCTAACTGATGTGAAGCACTGTCTCGAGTTTGAAGTTGATTGGTCAAATTGTTGTCGAGATATCACGTTCACAAGATCCGAGACGGATGGAATCCAATATCGTCAATGGCAGCCATCTTGGATTACGTATCTCAGTGAAAATCAAAACCAATGGCTGTTTAACTGATGCGAAGCACATTCTCAAGTTTGAAGTGGATTGGTCAAACTGTTGTCGAGATATCGCGTTCAAAAGATGTGGGATGGACAGAATCCAATATGGTCAATGGCAGCCATCTTGGATTACGTACCTCAGTGAAAATCTATACCAATGGCCGTCTAACTGATGTGAAGAACCTTCCTAAGTTTGAAGTCGATTGGTTGAATTGTTCTCGAGATATCGCGTTCACAAGATCTGGGACGGATGGAATCCAATATGGTCAATGGCAGCCATCTTGGATTACGTACCTCAGTGAAAATCAATACCAATGGCCGTCTGACTGATGTGAAGAACCTTCCCAAGCTTGAAGTTGATTGGTGGAATTGTTCTTGAGATATCGCGTTCACAAGATGTGGGACGAACAGAATCCAATATGGTCGATGGCGGCCATCTTGGATTACGTACCTCAGTGAAAATCAATACCAATGGCCGTCTAACTGATGTGAAGCACCTTCTCAAGTTTGAAGTCGATTGGTCAAATTGTTCTCAAGATATCGCGTTCACAAGATGTGGGACGGACGGTACGACAGACGGAAGGACGGACGGAAGGACGGACGGCTAGCATTTCCAAGTCCTCCCACCACTTCGTGGCGGAGGACAATAAAATAACTCAACAGGTATTACCTACCTCCTCATTGTAACTTTTGGATCGCGTAAGGTAACCTTATGGTAATTTTTCAAATAAATCAATCACCCATTCTATACCTGCCATCTGATGATGTCGAAGCCAAATCCCCAATATATGGAGAATTTAGCTACACAATGATATACATGTATTATAATATATATATAATGGTGGCAAAAAGTGAGGAAGTAAACACTGGCGTCGCTAAAGCGCGACAATTTCTTCACCATTTTCATGATTTCCAATCGAAGGAAAGACAACACATTATCTCACGAAAGAATAATTATTTTTATAATAAATGTTGCTAATTTCGGGATAAAACGTGATCAGATAATGTAGAATGGGGCTCTGGGAATCAATAAATCAATAAATATTTCTCCACATGACATAGACGGGACATTTTACCTCACAGAAAAAGTACAAAATTTGAAATCAGTCCATGAGTTAAAGACACATGCCATATCAAATCTAACATGCAGCAGAGAGAGAAAATTCCCTACAGGTCTATCGGGGAAACAGTTACGGAACTAAATAACGAAAGATAGAGTAGTTCTTAGAAGAAGAATGCATGCAGTGAGCATTTAATAGCCCTGGATTTGGAAATTATGGCTGACTCGGCCCAAATATATCTATGTAACTGTTCAGACTGACTGTTCCTTGAACATGAGGAAATCATTAATTGAGCAGAATGTTTTTACAATTCAGCTGCTTTAGAAGAGACATGGTAAATCAATTTTGTAATCAACATTCGTATACATGCAGCGACAATTGAGCAAGATGGCACTGGCACACCAAGGATTATTCAGTCGACACATGCAGGTCTTTCTAAAATTCCCATGGACACACGGCAGCTTGGGTTGTGGCACACTGAGTCGACAGAATAGGTTCGGAGCTTTGGGGCTATCTTAACCAGACCGTGTTCTCTCACTAATTTACGTCACGCCAGTCGTCCCCTTTATTTCGAGTAGAAATAAATTGATGTCACAAGAGTTTCAAGAACCCACCTCGATGTCAGAAGAAAGGGAAAAGCAAATACTGCGACTCTTTGCGTATAATGTTAATCAATAGAACAAACATCAGCGCGAATCATTACACACCATTCATAATTGAAAACGTAAAGAAGAATCCCGTTTAACCGGCATTTCCACAAACATGTGCTGGCTTATATGACGTCAACCATATACAATTATCTTCTGTTCATCATCTCAGGGATTGCCACTAAGAACGATGAATCAAAACACGATTGAACAGTATTTGTGGACATTGCATTCCTACTGAAGATGAAAACTACCCATCGATTGAGACAATCTGTCTCAACACGAGACATTACAATTCATACTACGAGTAATAATGTAACACTTCTTCATGCAGCTTTAGGAAAACTACATGTACATGCGGAGATTTAATAATGTGCTA
Source organism: Hanleya hanleyi (assembly GCA_036873755.1). NCBI lineage: Eukaryota > Metazoa > Mollusca > Polyplacophora > Lepidopleurida > Hanleyidae > Hanleya > Hanleya hanleyi. The sequence goes on along the minus strand of JAVTVY010033284.1, from coordinate 140,447 downwards.
GACAAAACAATGTGCCCAAATTAGAATGCACCCCAAAACAGCAACACAAAAATTTACATTTGCATCTGTGTCACCCTGAATGGCCTCCACCAATTCAATAACTTTTAAACTACCTTCCAACTCAATTAGATGAAAAAAAAAAAAACTTCATCTGAAACTAGTACATGTAATTGTTTTGTAATACATGTATTTCATGCTAATTGATTTTCATTTTTTGTAAGTCAATTGTGACTTGATTGATCACAGGATATTCCGCTTGTACAAATATATTCTTCTGTACACACTGTATTCTCATGTACATTGTACACACACACATTCTGAAAAAATAGGTCAGTAGGCTTTACTCAAACATGGGGCTTAATTCACGAGGAATCTCCATGATTCTCAATGCAAGAAAAATGTAAAAAAAATAAATTTATATATATTTTTTTTCAGATTTTTTTTGGTGCATCCTATAATTTGGGCACGCTAACGTTCTCTCAAGAGGAGCCACCTCTGCAAACACATACACTGTACATGAACCTCTTTTCCTGCATAATTGCATTTCTCAATTTTATAAATTAATTTAAATTTCTTTGTACATATGACCATGACCTGTACATGTGATGAAAGAATTCTGTTACACAGTGTGCCATCCATTAATCATTGAACATTTCATTTGGTTTGCAGTGTTTTCTTAATGCTTAATACAAGCTTCATACACTGATTCTGATATAGGGCAGGTGCTGTGATGACCCCCGAATTATTAAGTGCATATGTCAGTTAAGCCCTTTTATATTAAAAATCTAAAAGGTGGTTCAAATTTGGTCCACCAATAACAGCGTTGTAGTGAGGTTACACTGTTAACGAAAAGACATGTCAGGGTGAGACTCACAAAAACCCCTCGGCTTGAGAAACTGAGAAATATGCTGAGAATGTGTAACAATTTATTATGACTATACTAATCATTCAGGATTGTCCTTTTTAGAGAATATCATCAATTTTGCAGATACAACAGCTATATATATATATATATCACAAAATCATATCTAGGTTAATACACAAAAAAGGGTCTGTAAAATAAGGGCCGAGATGAATAATTTTTTGTAGGCTTGTAGAATACAAGTAGATAAATAAGTTTCCAGAAATTTGGAGCTCTCGTGAGCACAGTTCTTCAGATACATGTATACCGTAACTGATTACATGTACATTCAAGCATATCCAAGATTATTACACCTGAAAAGGGGAAATTAATACTCCATAAAATAAGGGCCGAGATGATGATTTTTTTGTGTGCTTCTAGAATACATGTACAACTAGATACATGTAAGTTTTCAAAATTTAGCAGCTGTGCCAAACACGGATCTGCAGATATAACTTGTACATTCAACTACAGATCACAGAATCAGAGATTATTACATCCGAAAGGGGCATAACTCCATAAAATATGGGCCGAGACAACTAATTTTTTTGTAGGCATCTACATGTAGACTACAACTGGATAAAAAAGTTTCCTCATAATCTGGTAGCTGTACCAAAAACAGTTCATTATAAATAACTGGTTACATATTCAAGCATATATCACAAAATCAAGATAACTGCACCAGAAAAAGGCTTCCTTTTTGTTGCCTTCTAGAATACAACAATATAAATAAGTTTACAAAATATAGTAGCTATATTGAACACAGTTCTGCAGATATAGTTTGTTACAAAGCATATAGGACAGAAATAGAAACTAGAGGTTCCGCTTTGACCCTTGAGTTGCCGCTCTGGCATGAAGCCTATGCTGGTTGTTTTTTTAACAAAAACATACGTCTCCCCCATCCTCCCACCCTGCCTTGAATGGGCACATTATTTAAGGGAAAGTGCTATAAAATGAATGCAATAAGTATCTTAAACAAAGCTGCGTATCTAAAAATATTAATTACAAAGAAGCGATACAAGTAGATGAACGGATGGACAGACACCGGACACGGATGCATGCAAGTGAGGGGGCTATCCCACTGAAGCTTCCATCCAAGTGGGGTGAAATTCCGTCCAGTAGTTCTCAAGATATCTTGCACACAAGGCCTGTATATACATGTACAAGTAGATGGACGGACGGACGGACACCGGACATGGATGAATGCACGCACATACACCAAAACCTAATCAAATGAGGGGCTATCCCAGTGAAGCTTCTATCCAAGTTTGGTGAAATTCCATCCAGTAGTTCTCCAGATATCTTGCAGACAAGCCCTGTATATACATGTACAAGTAGATGGACGGACGGATACCGAACACGGATGAACGCATGCACACACACCAAAACCTAATCAAATGAGGGGGCTATCCCAATGAAGCTTTCATCCAAGTTTGGTGAAATTCTGTCCAGTAGTTCTCCAGATATCTTGCAGACAAGCCCTGTATATACATGTACAAGTAGATGGACGGACGGACGGACACCGGACATGGATGAATGCAGACACACAAACCAAAACCTAATCAAATGAGGGGGCTATCCCACTGAAGCTTCCATCCAAGTGGGATGAAATTCTGTCCAGTAGTTCTCAAGATATCTTGCAGACAAGGCCTGTATATACATGTACAAGTAGATGGACGGACGGACAGACACCGGACACGGATGAATGCACGCACATACACCAAAACCTAATCAAATGAGGGGGCTATCCCAATGAAGCTTCCATCCAAGTTTGGTGAAATTCCATCCAGTAGTTCTCCAGATATCTTGCAGACAAGCCCTGTATATACATGTGCAAGTAGATGGACGGACGGACACCGGACACGGATGAATGCACGCACATACACCAAAACTTAATCAAATGAGGGGGCTATCCCAATGAAGCTTCCATACAAGTTTGGTGAAATTCCATCCAGTAGTTCTCCCGATATCTTGCAGACAAGCCCTGTATATACATGTACAAGTAGATGGACGGACGGACGGACACCGGACACGGATGAATGCACGCACATACACCAAAACCTAATCAAATGAGGGGGCTATCCCAATGAAGCTTCCATCCAAGTTTGGTGAAATTCTGTCCAGTAGTTCTCCAGATATCTTGCAGACAAGGCCTGTATATACATGTACAAGTAGATGGACGGACGGACGGACACCGGACATGGATGAATGCACACACAAACCAAAACCTAATCAAATGAGGGGGCTATCCCACTGAAGCTTCCATCCAAGTGGGGTGAAATTCTGTCCAGTAGTTCTCAAGATATCTTGCAGACAAGGCCTGTATATACATGTACAAGTAGATGGACGGACGGACAGACACCGGACACGGATGAATGCACGCACATACACCAAAACCTAATCAAATGAGGGGGCTATCCCAATGAAGCTTCCATCCAAGTTTGGTGAAATTCCATCCAGTAGTTCTCCAGATATCTTGCAGACAAGCCCTGTATATACATGTGCAAGTAGATGGACGGACGGACGGACACCGGACACGGATGAATGCACGCACATACACCAAACCTAATCAAATGAGGGGGCTATCCCAATGAAGCTTCCATACAAGTTTGGTGAAATTCCATCCAGTAGTTCTCCCGATATCTTGCAGACAAGTGTATATACATGTACAAGTAGATGGACGGACGGACGGACACCGGACACGGATGAATGCACGCACATACACCAAAACCTAATCAAATGAGGGGGCTATCCCAATGAAGCTTCCATCCAAGTTTGGTGAAATTCCATCCAGTAGTTCTCAAGATATCTTGCAGACAAGGCAAGGGGACGGACAGACATCCATCCAGAGAGACAGACAGACAGACATCCAGACAGACAGACAGACAGACAGCACAAACACTAGATGTCTCCCCCCAACATAGTTGGGGGAGACATAATTAATACATGTATATCTGTATAGGGCCATATTCTGTAAAATATGGGCCGAGGGGAGCCACTGTCGACAGGCGTCGGACTTAAAACTAGATAAACAAGCTGAGTAGCTAGCAGGTCCTCCGCCAAGTAGCATGTTTGAGAGCATGCAGCATATACGCTTCCAATTTCTCCTTAAATATAACTTGGAAAGTGGATATGTGTATGTGGAAAGAGACGTTTATCTGGAATGGTTGTGACAATTTGAGGAGGCTTGAGAAGCAGTAATGGGTAGTGTAACACTGGAATGTATGTCTGTAGTTGCATATGGATTTGTGGATGGTGAGGTTTATAAATCGATGGGTGGAATAGATCAATATATCGTGTACACAACACAGATGGGTACAATATAAGTGAGTGAAATCCAAGATGGTCAATGGCAGCCATCTTGGATTACATACTACCTCAATGAAAATCAATACCAATGGCTGTCTAACTGATGTGAAGCACCCTCTCGAGTTTGAAGTCGATTGGTCAAATTGTTGAATCCAATATCGTCAATGGCAGCCATCTTGGATTACGTACCTCAGTGAAAATCAATACCAACGGCCGTCTAAGTGAAAGCACATTCTCAAGTTTGAAGTCAATTGGTGGAACTGTTCTCGAGATATCGCGTTCACAAGATGTGGGATGGACAGAATCCAATATGGTCAATGGCAGCCATCTTGGATTACGTACCTCAGTGAAAATCAATACCAATGGCCGTCTAACTGATGTGAAGCACCTTCTCAAGTTTGAAGTCGATTGGTCGAATTGTGCTCAAGATATCGCGTTCACAAGATCCGAGACGGATGGAATCCAATATGGTCGATGGCGGCCATCTTGGATTATGTACCTCAGTGAAAATCAATACCAATGGCCGTCTAGCTGATGTGAAGCACCTTCTCAAGTTTGAAGTCGATTGGTCGAATTGTTCTCAAGATATCGCGTTCACAAGATGTGGGACGGACGGAGGGACGGACGGAAGGACGGACGGAAGGACGGACGGCTAGCATTTCTAAGTCCTCCCACCACTTCGTGGCGGAGGACAATAAGTGTTAAAAATTTGGTGGCTGTGTCTCAAGCGATTTTGCCTAAAATGCATTAACGGTTGGACAGACGTACAGGGAGACCACAATACCCACAAGGCCAATGACCGAGGGGTAAAAACTGAATCACTTTGAACTGCTCGAACTGAAATGAAAAGCAAACTGGATGATAATCAACTAAAATACTCATCTTTTCAAATGCTAATAAAAATGCCAACAAGTACCAGGCCTGTGGGCTGGGTTCAGGGGGGGTTGGGGGTTGGGGAGGAGTACGTACCAATGTATGGAGGGGAGGGGGGTACCATGGTATTATGTGGTCCGCCTTTCCAATCTTTTTCCTAATAACACAAAATTAGGAGTGGACACTCTCTTACATGTACTTTATAACTCTATTGTTATTGGAGTTATTTTTACACTTAGTACCTACTACCCTCCCACATGTGTATGTACATGTACCTACTACCCTCCCATATGTGTATGTACATGTACCTACTACCCTCCCATATGTGTATGTACATGTACCTACTACCCTCCCACATGTGTATGTACATGTACCTACTACCCTCCCATATGTGTATGTACATGTACCTACTACCCTCCCATATGTGTATGTACATGTACCTACTACCCTCCCACATGTGTATGTACATGTACCTACTACCCTCCCATATGTGTATGTACATGTACCTACTACCCTCCCATATGTGTATGTACATGTACCTACTACCCTCCCACATGTGTATGTACATGTACCTACTACCCTCCCATATGTGTATGTACATGTACCTACTACCCTCCCATATGTGTATGTACATGTACCTACTACCCTCCCATATGTGTATGTACATGTACCTACTACCCTCCCATATGTGTATGTACATGTAAGATAGCAGTCAAAGTTGCGTTTCCATTTTTTTCCATCCACATTTTCCCCTTTTTATCGGATAATTATTTCATGATTTACAATGTATTATGCAGTTGTTGTTTTTTCAAACCAAACTGACTGTCACCATATGAGTGAAACAAACTTGAGTGTGACATTAAGCCAAATTCCCCCCCTTTTTCAGAGAAAATAGAGGCATATAAAACAAGCGTTCTGAGAACCCCAACATCTCGCCTTGCGGGGTCATTCGCCGAAGGTGCAGCAGTATTGAAAGCATACATGTAGAGCAAACAATAAGGTCTGGAATAGGTGATGTGGTACAGACAATAATGTCTGGAATAGATTATCTGGTACAGACAATAACATCTGTCCCATGTGGGATTACTGGCAAAAGTTAATCCCATGTAGGATGGAGGTCAGTGCCGTTGGATTACTGGTACATAGGGCAGCCCAGTGTGAGATTACTGCTGGATAGTTCAGTCCTGTGTAGGATTACTGCTGGGTGGACCAGTCCCATGTTATTACTGATGGATAGTCCCCTGTGGGATTAATGCTGGATAGTCCAGTCCCAAGTGGGATTACTGCTGGATAGGCCAGTCCTGTCTGGGATTACTGCTGGATAGGTGAGTCTCGTATGCGATTAATGCTGGATAGGACAGTCCCGTGTGGGATTACTGCTGCATAGGCAGTCCCGTGTGGGATTACTGCTGCATACGGCAATCCTGTGTGGGATTATGGCTGAGGAGGCCAGTCCCGTGTGGGATTACTGCTGGATAGGCTAAACCTGTGTGGGATTACAGCGGAATAGGTCAGTCCCATGTTAAACACAGGAAGGAAGCAATCAGAGATTGCTCAATTGTATGCCCCCCCCCCCCCTCCGCTTTAATCCGACACTGCCCCGCCATTGTTCTGTTGTTTATTGGTTGGCGGAGGCCTAATTTGGATAATTATAAAAATTCTGTTTCAGTCACTTTTTTTGCCACGCCTCACACAATACATATTCCAAGTATCAACCAACAAGTGATAATACGATGTTTCCATGCAAGATGGTCACCAGGGCTTTCGCCAAATCCGAAAATGTGACCTGGTTAATTTATGAGACCTACATTCCTTGGGAGTATATTGTGGTGAAATTATGAAGCAATCAGTGAACTTTGATTTTTGCACCCAATTCACTCTTTTTGGGGCAATTTCATACTTCAGGACCTATGTTGTCTGCTTTGGAATGTAGAATAACATATAATATAGTCATTTTTCTGGTCCAAATCGGTTATGGACTGAGATTCAGCCTGGACAAATAAATATATCCCATTGATTCACTTAGGTTTAAACAAAGGGCCATAACTCTTGAAAATATAACCGAAAACAGAGAACTTCACGCTGCACATCTATGGGTCACTGACCACATATCATGCAAATTTCGTACTTGTTCATACAATATTAACCGAGATCGAGCCCAACAAATCCCAATTCACAAAGATTTGAAGAAAAAAGGGCCATAACTCTTGAAAATATAAGCGAAATGTGGAGAAACTTCACGCTGCACAACTACAGGGCACTGATCACATATCCTGCAAATTTCATAATTGTTCATACAATATTCACCGAGATCCAGCCCGGACAAGTTCCAATTCACAAAGATTTGAAGAAAAAAGGGCCATAACTCTTGAAAATATATGCGAAACGCGGAGAAAATTCACGCTGCACAACTACAGGGCACTGACCACACATCCTGCAAATTTCATAATTGTCCATACAATATTAACCGAGATCCAGCCCGGACAAGTCCCAATTCACGGAGAATTCAGGAACAAAGGGCCATAACTCTTGAAAATATAAGCAAAACGTGGAGAAACTTTACGCTGCACAACTGTGGGTCACTGACCACATATCATGCAAATTTCATACTTGTCCATACAATATTAACCAAGATCCAGCCCGGACAAGTCCCATTCACAGAGATTTCAGGAAAAGGGCCATAACTCTTGAAATTATACCAGAACTCGGAAAAAACTCTACGCTGCACAACTATGAGCCACTGGCCACATTCCATGCAAGTTTCAATCCTGTCCATCAAATATTAACCGAGATATTGCCCGGACAAGAAATTCGGACGGACAGACGGACAGACAGACAGACGGACAGACGGACGGACAAAGCGATCGCTATATGCCCCCCTCTAGTTAGAGGGGGGGCATAATTATGGCTGGATAGGTCAGTGCCATGTGGGATTACTGCTGCAAATTGCAATCCAGTGTCATATTACATCTGGATAGGTCAGTCCCATGAGAGATTACTGCTGCATAAGCCAGTCCCGTGTGGAATTACTGCTGGATAGGCCAGTCCCATGTGGGATTACTACAGGATAGTTTAGTCCGGTCTGGGATTACTGCTGGATAGGCCAGTCCCGTGTGGCATTACTGCTGGATAGGCCAGTGCCATTGGGATTACTGCTGGATAGGTCAGTCCTGTGTGAGATTACTGATGAATAGGCCAGTCCCAAATGGGATTACTGCTGGATAGACCAGTTCGGTCTGGGATTACAGCTGGATAGGTCAGTCCCGTATGGCAATACTGCTGGATAGGCCAATGCCATTTGGGATTACTGCTGGATAGGTCAGTCCCGTGTGGGATTACTGCGGGAGAGCTGTGACCTAGGAAAACATGAAACATATCCACCAAGTTTTATAATCATCCCACGAAAGGTTCAACAAATTTTTTCCATGTACAGATCTACCTGTAAATTTTTGCCCAACAAAAACCTTATCAATGGAAAGATACAAAGTCTAAACTGCAATAATTAGGAAAAAATTTCATATTTAATGTCATATTTCTTAAATAGCACATGCACATCTTTGAATCACATTGAACTTGGGTAGCAAGTGTCAAACTCATCCAATGAAAGCTGACAGCTTCAGAAAACTTTCCATGTACAGATGTACATGTATATACATGTACATTATTATTGGCATATTAAGACAAAACTCTCAAAATTTGAACAAAAATTAATATTTCATCTCCTAAATATCACAGGTACATCTTCTAATCATAAGAAACATGTGTACCAAGTTTCATAACCATTCGATGACAGCTGACAACTACAGCAAACTGTGGTGTACAGATGTAAATGTGCACTTCAGCTAAACGCAAAACTCAATCATTTGCCATTAGTTGGAGAAAAATTAATATTTTATCTCAAAAATAGCACAAGTAAATCCTCCAATCATAAGAAACTGTGTACTAAGTTTCGTAATCATCCAATGAGCGGACAACTGCAGCAAACTTATCATGTACATGTATATGTACAATTTACCTAAACAGAAAACTCATTCATTTGCCATAATTTGGAGAAAAATTAATATTTCTTGTCAAAAATAGCACAGGTACATCCTCTTATCATAAGAAACATGTATACCAAGTTTCATAATCATCCAATGACAGCTGACAACTGGAGCAAACTTCCCATGTACATGTATATGTACAATTTACCTAAACAGAAAACTCATTCACTTGCCATAATTTGGAGAAAAATTAATATTTCTTGTCAAAAAGAGCACAGGTACATCCTCTAATCATAAGAAACATGTGTACCAAGTTTCATAATCATCCAATGACAGCTGACAACTGGAGCAAATTTACCATGTACATGTATATGTATACATGTAGAGGCCTACATGTACAATTTACCTAAACAGAAAACTCATTCATTTGTCATAATTTGGAGAAAAATTAATATTTCTTCTCAAAAATAGCACAGGTACATCCTCTAATCATAAGAAACATGTGTACCAAGTTTTATAATCATCCAATGACAGCTGACAACTGCAAGAAACTTTCCAAGTACAGATGTACATGTGCACTTCAGCTAAACGCAAAACTCATTCATAGGGATTTTAACATTAGAGCACCCCCGGGGTAGTACCCCCAGGTGGCATACCCACCCCCCATATTTTTTTATATTTTTTCTAGATTTTTTTTTAACTTGCTAAACCAAAAACTCATTCATTTCCAGGCAGGGGAAACCGACACCGACGACGACATCCTCTTTCCCCCCCTCACAATATCTCCCCTTTACTTCGTAAGGCGAGATAAAAAATGAGGTAATCTTATCAAGAAATCAGACAAAAAATGTGTTTTTAGAATGTGACGTCTTGGATTTACATGCATTTACATTTTCTGGTATATTGTATTGCTTGAGGTCAAGATTTATTGACCAAGTTTCAGACCTCGCGCCCCAGGGTTGAGAAAAATATTCATGCGGGTGGGGGAGGTGGTAAATGGCCCCTCCTGCATGGACAAGCCTTAACCCTTTCACTGATGTACCCCTGGAAAGGCTAGGAGTACATTTTTTGAACAGGGAATGATCGACGAAAGGGTTAAATCACCCACTATCCAGGTTTGGTAAACAAAAAGATAAAACTGAAACACATTGTAGGCTATATACAATGTATATATACAATGTATTATGTATATATATATTATACAACAGGCTAAATTGTATACATGTATCGGAAAAATAATTGAACTAGCCAAATGAAACAAAATGCAAGTGGGCAGAATTGTTTAATGAGACTAACTGTCTTTTAAGTGCATTTCTATTTCTGAGTTGGTTTTCTATAAATATGTAAAGGGACAATGTCCTCACTCCGCCCTCACGAACATCGATGAAAAGCAAATGTGAATAGATCAGTCGTGCCAGATTTCAACTTTCTCAGAATTGCACATCGAAGTGTTGATGACTCAGAGCCTGTGATGATCAAATTCATCCCTACAACCATATGACAGACGTACATGTACATGTATAAATACATAGATCAGTCAATACTATGGTGATTTTATTGAACGTATCCCGTTTTTGGATTGATAAATGTAGACAACTAAAGTAGGCACAGCAGGAGATTTTTAAATAAAGTGTTAATCAAAACACGAAGTTCTCCACAAATCAAGTGTGATATAACAGAGCCTATAACTCGTCATCATTGAATTAATGGAACAGTCAAAGGTGTGATATTGTGACCAGATTGTGTCAGATGGCGGCCATGTTTCAAACTGAAATGGTGTAATATTTTCACTGTTTTCTCAATTTTCGCAATGTGGTGAACACTTCTAATATTGATTTTTTTAGGCAGAATGTGGAACAATATATATTGTTTATCTCTATAAAGAGAGAAAAAAGTTGCAAGCGTTGATTACTAAGATGAACAAGCTGAGTAGCTAGCAGGTCCTCCGCCAAGTAGCCTGTTTGAGAGCATACAGCATATACGCTTCCAATATCTCCTTAAATATAACTTGGAAAGTTGATATGTGTATGTGGAAAGAGACGTTCATCTGGAATTGTTGAGACAATTTGAGGAGGTTTGGGAAGCAGTAATGGGTAGTGTAACACTGGAATGTAAGTCTGCAGCTGTATATGGATTTGTGGATGGTGAGGTTTATAAATCGATAAGTGGAATAGATCAAGATATCGCGTTCACAACACAGATGGGTACAATATGGGTGAGTGAAATCCAAGATGGTCAATGGCAGCCATCTTGGATTACATACTACCTCAATGAAAATCAATACCAATCGCTGTCTAACTGATGTGAAGCACCGTCTCGAGTTTGAAGTTGAATGGTCAAATTGTTGTCGAGATATCACGTTCACAAGATCCGAGACGGATGGAATCCAATATCGTCAATGGCAGCCATCTTGGATTATGTACCTCAGTGAAAATCAATACCAATGGCCGTCTAATTGATGTGAAGCACATTCTCAAGTTTGAAGTCGATTGGTCGAACTGTTCTCGAGATATCGCGTTCACAAGATGTGGGATGGACAGAATCCAATATGGTCGATGGCAGCCATCTTGGATTATGTACCTCAGTGAAAACCAATACCAATGGCCGTCTAACTGATGTGAAAAACCTTCCCAAGTTTGAAGTCGATTGGTTGATTTGTTTTTGAGATATCGTGTTAACAAGATGTGGAACGGAGTGAATCCAATATGGTCTATGGCAGCCATATTGGATTACGTATCTCAGTGAAAATCAAAACCAATGGCCGTTTAACTGATGCGAAGCATATCAAGTTTGAAGTGGATTGGTCAAACTGTTGTCGAGATATCGCGTTCACAAGATGTGGGATGGACAGAATCCAATATGGTCAATGGCAGCCATCTTGGATTACGTACCTCAGTGAAAATCAATACCAATGGCCGTCTAACTGATGTGAAGAACCTTCCCAAGCTTGAAGTTGATTGGTGGAATTGTTCTTGAGATATCGCGTTCACAAGATGTGGGACGAACAGAATCCAATATGGTCGATGGCGGCCATCTTGGATTACGTACTTCAGTGAAAATCAATACCAATGGCCGTCTAACTGATGTGAAGCACCTTCTCAAGTTTGAAGTCGATTGGTCGAATTGTTCTTGAGATATCGCGTTCACAAGATGTGGGACGGACAGAATCCAATATGGTCGATGGCGGCCATCTTGGATTACGTACCTCAGTGAAAATCAATACCAATGGCCGTCTAACTGATGTGAAGCATCTTCTCAAGTTTGAAGTCGACTGATCGAATTGTTCTCAAGATATCGCGTTCACAAGATGTGGGACGGAAGGACGGACGGAAGGACGGACGGCTAGCATTTCCAAGTCCTCCCACCACTTCGTGGCGGAGGACAACAAAAGTGGCCATGTTTATGAGGGATATGAACTCATGCTTAGCTAAAATTACTTCCAGTTCATCAAAACAATCCAAAAAATTCTTCCACTCAATTCCAGCGCACCATCTCCATTTTTAACTTCGACAATATTAAATGAAATATCCATCAACTCAACTTTTGATCTAAGGCACCTTGACCAAAGCATCACCCATTCTACATGTATACATATGATCACATTAAGTCAAACAGACATCTGATGACACATTACAATACGGCCATCATTACAATGCCACCCAATTGAAGATCACTCCATATACTGTAAAAGATAAGATAAGACATTATCACGCGCAAGAAAATTGATTGGTCATGCAGCCCTGTGTGCAGGGTTACACCACAAATCTCCCTGTGCTTAATTGTCAGCAATGAAAATAAGGATTGCAGGGGCCGCGGAGCCGGGGGGGCTGGGGGGGCTGGGGGGGCTTCAGCCCCCCCACTTTTCGGAGCTGTAATGTTATAAGCCCTATCTAGGGGCGACTTCAGCCCCCCAACTTTATGGTCGAGATAGGGGTCAGCCCCCCCACTTTTGAATATGCTCCGCGGCGCCTGGATTGGGCATGGCAACCTATTTAGAAGATACTGTGAAATAAGAATTGGGCACCATGCAACCTAGCAGATACTGTGAAATAAGAATTGGGCACCATGCAACCTAGCAGATACTGTGAAATAAGAATTGGGCACCATGCAACCTAGCAGATACTGTGAAATAAGGATTGGACATGGCAAAATCTTTATTTTTATTTTATTAGATCCACCAAGTAAACAGTACATAAATATCAACCCTTTCGCCGATTATTTCCCTGACAAAAGTGACCTGCTGACGATCAATTCCCTGAGAACTGTTAAAATTTGTATATGTTGTCTTTGGAATGCTAGAAATTGCGTTTGCGTCTGAGATTTGCAGAAAAACATAACAAACCTGTCTCCACAATACACACTCCAGTGTTATTTGCTCTAGTTTTATAGCAAAATAAATAAAATAGCATACAAAATTAGGTTTTACTGCGAGAGAATGCACTTTCCCCGGCTTTCTCGACTCAAAAACATCAAAATCCAACGGAGAAATCGTCTTTTTTCGACCGCATTTGACAGCGTTTTTCTCGAGTTTTACCCGGCCAATTTTCATGTTTGACCTCTCATTGGAAAGCGCGACCTTTCACCTTTCTACACAGGAAATAACCTGGAATGGATGGCAAAATAAAACTGAGGATACGATTGGATTATAAAATGATGTCATTCCATCCTTCCAGCCACTGTCTACGCTCGTCTCAAATCTGTTGGCTGCTAGAGGTCACGTGGGCAAAATTACGCATACCGATTGGCTCGTCGGCTCAATAACGCAGCTTGCTGCCGACATTTTGAAATGTGTTCAACAAACTTTGCGGATCAAGACTCGTAAAAATATGGAAATAAACTTTGCCGGTCATCGTTGGCAGTTTCAGTCGTCTGGGGAATATTCACCACGCTTTACCAGTCATGTAACTTCAAAAATACAGGACTTTAGGATGAGGTTTTCGATGATTTTTTCCATTGTTGCGGCTCGCTGCCGAGATGCCCGTCACACGGTATGTGGGGAAAAATGCATTTTTCATTCCGATTTTTTTCGTTCAACATCTAAATTTGTTTTATTTATTTTTCAAACAAGCAAACAATTTCGAGAATCAAATTGATCAGGATTTCGGCTTTCCAGAAGTATACAGTGTTTGATAGGTTTCCGTTAAAACGAATGCAAAAAAATAACAGTGCTGTACCCATCGTGATAGCGAACGGGTTTAAAGCTAACCCGGTCTACCGGGAATGGTCGTACGGGTGGCACTCTCGTTATCCCCGTGTACCGGGTTTAATCGGTGAAAGGGTTATAGAGCCTAGTTGTGGAATATAATCATATTCTATAAATTACTTAGTATAACAACTAGTAAGTCATCGGCGGGAATAAAACCCCATGGGGCTTAAATCTACAGATTACTGTGGAATAAAGATTGGGCATGGCAACCTATTTAGAAGTTGTTGTGAAATACGGATTGGACATGGCAACCTAATTCTGTGAAAGAACCATTGGACATGGCAACCTACAGGTCAGTCATTGGTACATTGTCACACTCAACATTGTCATTAACCTACAGGTCAGTCATTGGTACATTGTCACACTCAACATTGTCATTAACCTACAGGTCAGTCATTGGTACATTGTCACACTCAACATTGTCATTAACCTACAGGTCAGTCATTGGTACATTGTCACACTCAACATTGTCATTAACCTACAGGTCAGTCATTGGTACATTGTCACACTCAACATTGTCATTAACCTACAGGTCAGTCATTGGTACATTGTCACACTCAACATTGTCATTAACCTACAGGTCAGTCATTGGTACATTGTCACACTCAACATTGTCATTAACCTACAGGTCAGTCATTGGTACATTGTCACACTCAACATTGTCATTAACCTACAGGTCAGTCATTGGTACATTGTCACACTCAACACTGTGTTAACCTACAGATTGATCATTGATGCATTGTCACACTCAACATTGTCATTAACCTACAGATTAAGTCATTGGTACATTGTCACACTCCAACATTGTCATTAACCTACAGGTCAGTCTTAATTTAGGTACATTGTCACTCAACACATTGTCATTAACCTACAGGTCAGTCATTGGTACATTGTCACACTCAACATTGTCATTAACCTACAGGTCAGTCATTGGTACATTGTCACAATCAACATTGTCATTAACCTACAGGTCAGTCATTGGTACATTGTCCTCCTTTGTCGTGCCTACAGGTCAGTCATTGAGTACATTGTCACACTCCAACATTGTCATTAACCTACAGGTCAGTCATTGGTACATTGTCACACTCAACATTGTCATTAACCTACAGGTCAGTCATTGGTACATTGTCACACTCAACATTGTCATTAACCTACAGGTCAGTCATTGGTACATTGTCACACTCAACATTGTGTTTAACCTACAGGTCAAGTCATTGGTACATTGTCACACTCAACATTGTCATTAACCTACAGGTCAGTCATTGGTACATTGTCACACTCAACATTGTCATTAACCTACAGGTCAGTCGGTAGTACATTGTCACACTCAACATTGTCATTAACCTACAGGTCAGTCATTGGTACATTGTCACACTCAACATTGTCATTAACCTACAGGTCAGTCATTGGTACATTGTCACACTCAACATTGTCATTAACCTACAGGTCAGTCATTGGTACATTGCCACACTCAACATTGTCATTAACCTACAGGTCAGTCATTGGTACATTGTCACACTCAACATTGTCATTAACCTACAGGTCAGTCATTGGTACATTGTCACACTCAACATTGTCATTAACCTACAGGTGAGTCATTGGTACATTGTCACACTCAACATTGTCATTAACCTACAGGTCAGTCATTGGTACAGTCACACTCAACATTGTCATGTTGCTGGGGTCATCTTATTCTTGCCAAAAACACAACACCGTGGGTGGGCTTGATAATTTATTATCTAAAATCATCAGAACTAAAACTACAGTGAGAAACCAGTGTTCTGCCGGATACGCATAAATTAGATTAGACAGTCAAGAACACTGGTTAGCTAAAATCATACAGTATAAAAGCAAGCTAGGCAACATCGGCGGCACAGCTAGGCAGAACGCATTTGATATCATAGCTAGGCATGGCCCATTATTCAAATCGGGACTAGATGCACAGTATTCATAATACATGTAATCACGACAGTATTCATAATAGATGTAATCACAACATTATTCATAATACATGTAATCACGACAGAAGATCAGACACACTGCATTACTATACAACTAGTCGTGATAATTTATAGATGCATGAAATTACTAATCCGGATAATGCATAGATTAGATCGTGATAGTTAATCAAATCCATATAGGATAGTGTCCATATATGATAATGTCAATAAGTCCATATAGGATAATGTCCATATTGTGTACTGTCTATGACAATATCCCCAACACCAATGAAGTATCACAGTAGGGGGTAGGAAAGTGTATTAAAAATACCAAGGGTACTATCATGGTCAGGCCGCACATAGCGAAACAAACAATCACTCTTCCAGTCTCTGATGGATCGGACTACAGGAAGTGGCACTCCCGCACAGGAAGTGGCACTCCCGCACAGATCAGCCACGTCGCTCGCCTAAGGCTGTGCGTATTATAATCTGCTGATGGAAGACCGATCAGGCGTATCAGACGCCCAAGTTGACGACGAAACTGCACATCAGACAACGTTTTGGTACTATTATGGAGCCTATAGGAGAAGAGGGGCGACTGGTCGCTGACCTGCCCGGATGCCGCAATAAACATAATAATGGCAGAGGCAGGGCAAATCGGATTACCCCTGAGGAATGGAATAGCAACTTCATGCATGCGCTGTGAAAATTGAATAGTCTTAGATGCTCTAACTTTAAGGATTACACCCCTATCCACCACGCGCATATCACATCGTAGAACACACTTGCACTGTACATTCTTATCAGTCGGTACAGTCACATTACTCACGCGCAGAAGGCCAAAAAATGCAGTAACAATAGTGGCCCAAATAAGCCGATTATAGGTGATAGAGAGATCCAATTGCTGGTGAATCGCGCACAAATGCTGTAAGGTCAGAGGCAACTTGTAGGTAGAAGACGCCCCTTTCACACGTTTCACGCCTGTGAGAGTAGAACGTAAACGCCAATTGTCTTGTAATGGGTCAGCATAACTACACTGTCTATGCATTAGCTTCACCACACCTATATACTGACGTACCGTCCCATAGGACTTTGACCTAGCAAGAAAAGCTACACATCTTAGAATGGTACTCTCTTCTGCTGGTACCGGAATACAGTCGATACGAGAGCAAAAATCTATGTAACACCTGATCTGTGTGGCATATGTACGTTTCGTGGAGGCTGCCAGGGCATTCGATTCCCAATAGGAAGCCTCCTTATCAAGTTCTCGTAATAATCCTGCCACCGGCGAATCTGCAGCGAAAGAAAATACATGGCACCTTGAGACATGTGAAAGGGTAGCCAATAAAAGGCTGGCATCGCAAATCCAAATTGTTTGAACAGAATATTGGTAAACCTCTCCATCTGTCCCCCTAGGTGCAAACGCGAAACCGAGTCTGCCAAACTGTTAAATTGTCCAGGAAAATAAATAGCTTGTATACTAAAGTCATTCTGTAACGACAGTATACTCAACATATCGAGCAATTTGAGGGCCTCACTACACTTAGTTGAT
Organism: Hanleya hanleyi; assembly: GCA_036873755.1. Classification (NCBI taxonomy): domain Eukaryota; kingdom Metazoa; phylum Mollusca; class Polyplacophora; order Lepidopleurida; family Hanleyidae; genus Hanleya; species Hanleya hanleyi. The sequence goes on along the minus strand of JAVTVY010033284.1, from coordinate 122,683 downwards.
CCCTTATTTACAATGGCAGCCGTAGCCGAATTATCAGTGTAAACAATAACACGTCTGCCACTCCAATCTTTGTGCCATCTTTTCGCGGATTCTACCACCATCGCAAGTTCTTGTACATTAATATGGGTCGCAGCTAGTGCAGGATTGTCCAAGTGCCAAACTCGATACGTCCAGTCAAGGTTACAGAATGCTCCGCCGGCTGTCGGACATGCATCTGTATGAACACTTATGGTCTGTCGAATGTCCCAAATTAACTTCCTGTTCTGGGTATTACACAGTACAAAGGCCCACCACTGAAGGTCGGCCATAATTGGTTGTAGTCTAGCTTTATGGTAAGGCAATTTCAAAGTTGACAGCAGATTAAAAATACGTGTATGCAGCCTACCCCAATTTATAACATTTGAGGCCCATGTCAGCTTCCCCGCTAGTCTCTCCAACTGTTTTCGAGTTGCCCGTCTCTTTTTGGCAAATACACTTATCTCCTGAACTAGATTTTTTAGCTTTTCCCCCTCCAAAGACAGACAGTTGCTAATGGTATTAATTTCAATACCCAAGAATGTCAAACATGTAGATGGGTCTACGACCTTTGTCCAGTTAATTTTGAAGCCTAGATTGCGTAGAAGTGAAATCAACGTATTGTAAGCAGTTTGACATTCCTCAAATGTGGGAGCGTAGAGTGCAAAGTCATCAATATACGCCACGCAGGAAAAGCCACGTCTGTGCATCATACGACACACACTCTGTGTCAATCGGTTGAAAATACTGGGACTCTTACGGGCCCCGAAGCAAAGCCGCGTATCTATGAGAAAAGATGGATCAGTTTCGCCAGCAAAAGTCCATTGCAGGCCTGTGTACTCGTAATTGGACGGATGTATGCCCACTGACCGATACGCCGACTTCAGATCAATTTTTGCAAGGTAGTACCCAGGCTCTAAACGATCAAGCAGGGATTTTACAGTTTGGTACTCCTGGGGATCTTTGGTGGCATAATCGTTCAAACTAGAACCAATTGGTCTGCTAGCATCATGGATAACTCGTGTACCACCATCCGCCTTAGGCACAGCGCCAAGGGCACTCACAATTGTAGGGGGCCTTGACACTTTAACATAGTTATTTTCCTGTATTTCCTCTAATAACACTTTTTCTACTCTATCTCTGGCCTCATTGGCAGATTTACAGTTTGCTGTGTAAACTGGTAATGGTGAAATATCTGTATTATCTATCAGAGAAAAACCATGTTCTTAATACCATCTAAAAGGAAGTCCCTGTCGGGGTCGTTCTCCAACTCCACCTCCCAGACTGATAAACACTGTTGTACAGGGGAGGGATTAGGCTCATATATAACGTCTATTCGTTTTTTGATGCAGGCTTTGATGACTGACTGCTGTACTTATGATGATTAAAGTCACTGTGATCCGACGATAGACAAGTTGCACAGATATGGGAATAATTACAAACTGTCAATGAACATCCTTGGCGGCCGTTGAATTTAGCACAAATAGGCTTACCCAACCGTTGATCGAATTTTGACCGATTGTTTTGCTGATGATTTTTCATGCGATAAGCAGAGCTATTTCGATAAGCAGAGCTATTTCCCAATCTTGTGTTATTACCAGACCTGTCCTGCCTAGGGCGCAACATAGCTTGCATCATAAATGTATTGTCCAAATTCCATGCGCTACTATTCTGGTGCTGCTGTTTTCTAAATTCAAGGTCATAATTCAGGACCGATACCCAGTCAAATGTTTGAGCAAAAGTTGCCACTTTAGTAATGTAACTGATGTATGCCAACAGAGTCTCTTGTGCACACTCATCTTTAGTAAACATTTCACTCAGAATTTTTGAAGAACCTTCCATAAACTGAGCAACTGACAGTCGATCATGGGGTATTTTGCCATCCTTTATTCTCAGTTCGAAAGCTCCGCGCCCATATCCACATTATTCAATGATTTATTCCCCGACTGGGGCGACAGTGTTATATAGTCTCGCACATGGCGAAGTGGGGATTTATGGACAGAAGAAGGAGCCGCAAGAAGCGTCGAAAATAGGTTTAACATACCGGTACCAGTCTCCGCATTTTGTGGTCCATCACTGGGAACTAAGCCGGCAAATCTGCCTTGGGTAGCTGAATTTGCCGCCAATTGTAAAACATCAAATAGTTCAGTCGCGGACATCCCTGTTGTCGCCGCTGCTGCCCTAGTCTGTTGTCCGCCGCTACCATTCTCAGCAGAATTACTTGCAACACTTTCGTTTACAGTTCTCACGTCGCCCGATACAGCGGCCGCCATATTGGTTCTCTCGGGAGCAAAGTTGTACCCCGGTATCTCTAAAAGTGCATTTTTCAGAAGTAAACGTTGTCCAACTGGTAAGCTAGCAAGCGAAGTTTCTACCAATTCAGGAGATAAAAGTTTTAGGCTAGACGCCGTCTCGAAGCCTTCACCCATGAGCGCTGCTATAGTTTCAGCTGTAAACTCGTTATCCTTTGCCCAGGCTGATACGTCGTAATTCCTTTCTAGCACTCTTTGCTCACTGCGAGTACGTTGTAAATCAGCCATCCCAACACAGAATTGTTAAAAATTTAAAATATAAAAGTCCACAAGCCCAATTGCGGACTATGCAGCAGGCAGGCAGCAAGACGGCGTATAAAATATATTTGCAAATGGCGCTCTATCAGCTGCTAGCCCATAATATACGCATGCAGCGCCCCCTATATGCCAAAAAGCGCATCACCCACGGCATTGTGTTTTACGACAACTAAGCGAAGTTTTCCACGTTCAATATATTTGCACACATGTATATATAGAGTAATGAAACCACAAACACTGTGGTAAATGTGTGAGTTATAGACTACATTTGCTAAACTGGCTCTTCATGTGTTCCTTGTTAAATATTGGTAAAATAAAATAAATAAATGAGCTCTAGCAGAAAATCGTGTTGCTTATAAAAGTTCTTTGAACACCCATATTTTCATTTCGTTATACATGTAGCATGTGTTTTTGATAGTGTAATTATTCTGTTTGAGGAAATTGTTTCGCCAAAAAATTTATTGTTTAATTAGTTTCTTAGATGATTTTTTTCCAAACAAATTGTATCCGGATGTGATATAAAGCCATGAAAAAAAATGAGCTAATTGGAAGAATTCAGAAACTAATATGAATGGTCTAGATGAGAATGATGATGCTTCTAAGTAGCACTGCTTCCCATCAATCATCCAGATAGCAAATTTGCCCCATATATTGAGGAATTTAAGAAGCTTTCCTTACTGGGTTCTCAAAGCACATGCCAATAAAGTGTACAGTGTCCACAATGGGAGCTTTATTTCTGGATGTAATGAGAAGTTGAAGAGATTAATATAGCCAGGCAGTGTTGACAGATGCATGGTAATATGGGGCAAGAACCCTTGACCGATCAATAAAGAAGAAATAATGGAATTTTTCTTGACAAGGCTCTAGGCCTCAAAATTAAGTTATATGGTCAATGATGTGGTGTCGTTAAATATAAACTCTATAACCGTAAATAGATCGAGCCCTAGTATAAGGCTCCTAGCTGATAGTTATTCCACGCTCAATAGAACATTGCATTAAGTGGAGCAAATTTCAACTCCAAAACTTCGCCTTGGGATCAGGCAACACTAATGTCTTAAAATAAAACATGGAGTCAGGTAAGACAAAGCAGTTCCCAGTGTGAAATACCACAGGTGTTTTGAAGATCTATATCTATATTTTATTTATATTGCATAACCACTGCTGAATGGCAATTGTTAGAATTCATTTAATTGATTTATCTTCAATTGGTTATTTTGTATAGGGTTTATCACACAGACTCAGTACAGTATAATAATAATTAGAAGGAGGCATAAACTGCCATGCCTCCTGCTCATCCTCTCAAACCAGACCACTTGACGTTTAAGTAAACTTTGAGTGTTTCCTTTAGCTGTATTGACCACTGGTCAGTTTGTGATAAGTACTGTGTTTATGTTGGTACTTAACTCAAGTGTCTTACCAGGAAACTTCATCCCTGACCAAACTACTGTTTATTCTGACTGATCTCCTATGATGCTCAACAAACATAATATTGCAGCACTTTAATAATATAACCTTGTAAATTAGTGTTGATTGCACATGCATGATTTGATACTTGAACTCGAGTTGTATCTTTATTCATTGTACCATCTCGACTCCATTGTGTGTATCTGTTTCACCATCGAAATTAACAGACAATATTACAGAGGTTTTGTCAGAAGCTTGTTTGTTCCATCTTAAGCAGCTTTGGAGTAGAATAAATTTCGTGTCATATTCTATAACTCTAATTGTCTCAGAGTCTTCAAATCCTAGAAAAATTCTAGGTGAAAATTTGAAATCATCCGGGGACAAATATGTGTAGAACATCCCCTTGAGTAATACACCCAGCACACAAGCCCGATCAACATCTGGTTATAACCCATTAAAAGTCTACATCAGGTAATGAAAGTAAGAAGTAATAAAGGAACTTAGACTTCGGGAGATAGAAAGTGAGCAAAAGTCCTATATTTACAGGCCTCTCGTTTTAAGGCGCGCGATCGCGCTCCCGCACCTTCGCGCTCCTGAACTTGGAACTAGGTGCGCGACTATAGCGCACCTGGCATTTCGCGGTCGTTAAAAAACAGTAAAAGCAGCTAAATTCATTACCAACTTACGTGTGCCATTAAACTGCCTTCCGACAGCAACGCATGTGTTTACGTCCGGTTAAATGGTCAGCGGTCGAAATAACGCCTGCCTACGTGCCGCCGGCAAGTGAATTTTTCCGGCGACAACTTGTCTTGCAAAAACAATCTACCTGTCGCATGCGGCAAGTAGGATTTTATATAGCAAAAACGATAAAATGCGATCAATTTTCGTAAATACCTTTTAGAAGTCTAGATCTATCTGAAGGAACGGACAATCCAAGAAATAATCCATTGAAAATTTATTTCAAGCCGATCTTTAGCCATTGTTGTTGGACCTTGTTGTTGGTTTTCTCTATCAACATTTCCCGCGCCAAATTTACTTCCGGTTGCGCGTCACCTCTTGCGCGGTAGTCCGGTGCATGCAAAAGTCGGACCTGTTATGAAACGGAATCGGACTATCTGATTTTTTTTCTTCCAGTTGGTAAAGGGTTAGGGTTATAATATTGTCGGCTTCTTTTCTTTGGCTTCTATTCACAAGTGGAAGTTTTTCTATGCAGACATTTCAGTTAATTGATAATTCCAATGGGACTCTGGTGGCGGATTCTAATTTATTGGAATCAGCAATTTACAAGGGGAGACTTCTGATAAATATAAGTAAATATAGTTGGGATACTGGTTAACGCCCCATAAATTTTCATTCTTTAAAAAGGGTGTTAGTTGGATCTAAATTCTTTGATATAATGAGTTCTAATTGCAGAAATTAGGGGAATAGTTGTCTTTGAAATATCAATGTTGACATCAACTTTCCACTGGTGCTCTAAGTTTGAAAGAACATGTGTGCCAAATAAAACATGAATTGCAGGCAAGCACCTAAAAGGTGCCTGTTTTTTTTTAGTCAAGTAGGATCAGGGCTGCATCTAGAGCCAGTTTAGTTTTGGAAAACATATGGGCACCCAAAACTCAAATGAAACAAAAACCGAAAGTGTTGTTTTTGTTCAATTTGAAAAGATTTCTGAAGGAAATACTCCTAGAAAAAGCTTCTGGAAGCCTCAATATCGATCCGATTGCATAGCTGGGTATTGAATTTCATGTTAATAAACCTCTGTTTTGTGATTGATCACAGGCTCTTTGCGCCAAAATTCACTTAAAAAAACTGGACCCTCAATAATGAATTACGAAAAGGAACTGGGAGTTTGGGATCGGAACCTGCAAAAAATCCCTGGATACCGTATATAACAGACTTCGGTTTCACGTGAGTGATGTGCTGGGATTACAGCATGCAAGCAAGTGTAGCTTTATCAGTGGCAATTTATGCATTGCACAAGTGTGATAACAAGTAAACACACTTATTGACACAGGCCAACCCTTATCATTATTTGGGGAGCTCCAGGTACATGTATGCAAACTGATTCAAAATTGCCCAGAGTCAGGCTAAAAATGGGCTCTCCTAATCACTCGTTTTACATAATTTCCAAGGTACAGTAACATGTTTGGTGACAAAAATTGAAGCATTATGTTGTACCAGTTAAATGTGCGGACACAAATATGGTTCATGCAAAAGTTTTAGAATAAATCATATGATGTAGAATAGAATGATTTAATAGCAAAATTTAAGAAAAATGTTGTCCTTCATTCAATAATAATCATGAATGGACCAGGCTTTCTTGTATCAGGGAACCTTCAAAATTCACAACGAAACATGCAACCAAGGGTCCCCGATGGGCATAGATAACAGTGCAAAAGCTAAGCCATCAATAAATTAAAAAATTTAAAAAAATAAAAAATCATGAAATTATCATAGCCATCTGAAAATCTAATCATTTCATCTGTCAACATTCAGGAAGCTCTCACCAAAGTTTGGTCAGGCCCGACTTAATAGATCTGCAGACATTCAGCGGACAAGAACATGTTGATGGGCATAGATAACAGTGCAGAAGCTAAGCCATCAATAAATAATAATTTTTTTTTTTAAAATCATGACATCACCATAGCCATCTGAAAATCTAATCATTTCATCTGTCAACATTCAGGAAGCTCTCACCAAAGTTTGGTCAGACCCGACTTCATAGATCTGCAGATATTCAGCGGACAAGAACATGTTGATGGGCATAGACAACAGTGCAAAAGCTACGCCATCAATAAATAATAAAAAAAATAATTAAAAATCATGACATCATCATAGCCATCTGAAAATCTAATCATTTCATCTGTCAACATTCAGGAAGCTCTCACCAAAGTTCGGTCAGGCCCGACTTCATAGATCTGAAGATATTTAGCGGACAAGAAAATGTTGACGGACGGACGCTAGGACGGACGGACGCTAGGACGGACGCTAGGACGGACGGACGTACGTACATGGCAACGACAAGACCCCACAGCCCTATGGGCTGAGGGGTAAAAATTAATAATAATAAATTTAAAAAACACCCACCTCATTTTTTGAAAAGAAAAATTGCAGGAGAACCACTCACTGTCAAATTTCACATCATTATTGGTCACTGTTCGCCTGTTATCAAGGGAGATAACCCATCACTCGCCTAGACTCATTTAAGGGGTGTGATTTTAGGTGTGCTAACCACACTCCTGAGAATAAATAAGGCGAGTGATTGTCACTCGCCTGTTGTCTCACAAAACAAGAGGCCTGTATTTACATGTAAGAAGTTTTTAGATTTCCATTATCTTTCGATCAATAATTGAATTCAAGTCAGGGGTTTTTCTTGACAGTTTTTACCCCGATGAAAAACAAATAAGAATTGAGTTTTGACGGTTTTTTGGAAATTGAGTTTTCCATGAAAAAATTGAGTATTTTATTTTTCGGACATTAGTTTCCTTCAATAAAATTGAGTTTCTGTAACGAAATGCAAAGATAATACAGCTCGCGAGAAGAAAGAAAAGACTGCACTCACGTGGCGGAAGAGCGATGTGTGCGTTGTTGTTGTTATACGCACAGCATACGTTTTGTTCCACTTTGCATGCGGTGTATGTTGGAACCCTCGCCTGTATTTCTTTATGAGGGGAAACTGGGGTTGGCGATTTCCGACTCCAAGTACCAGGATGTGGTGTGGTCATGTGATGTTTATACCTTATCGACGACAGTTCCCGCCATGAATACCACAGACAGAAGAACTCGTCTGAGACTGATGGAGGTGCATGCGGTTGCGAACATATCGTTCCAGAGTTGATGTGAATGTACAGGTGAAATGTCAAGGATTGGGATTTAAAATGCTGAAAAACTGAACTTAGAAAAATAAAGAACTGAATAAAGATCTATGCATGGAGGCATTCATACAGTTGACTCCTCGTCGATGATCAATAATAAACTCCAGTAAATGGGGAGAGTCAGACGCAGGCATTTGCACGTCGCTGAAAGTGAAAGTAGGCGGGATGATATATGTAGAGCTGCTAAATGTCAAGAAATGTAAAGTGTCTCCATGAATAGATTTTGTAATAGATTATGTAAACGTAAAATGCGAGACAAGAACTTTGATTTTCACAACACGTCGGTTCGGTATTGCTGCGCAACAACAACAACACAATGTTGTAGAGGGGGTGAAAAAAAACGTGATGGAGGGCGCATTCTATTTTCATTTTTCTGAAAGCCAACCAAAATGCTGGCCATACAACTGACATTTGAGATGCATACTGCAAACCTGTCTATGCATCAGCTGTTTTCAAGCACAGAAGAATTTTTCATCATTTAGATTTACACTGGAAGAAATATACCTCTGAAACGCCAGAACACAATCTCTTTTTTTGGGGGGTATTACAATTTTGTACATGCGGGTGTTTTGTTGTTTTTCTTTTCCCAACGTCATTGAAAACTGGTGACTGCTTCTGTCTTGCATGAATGTCAGAACTCATGCAGGGGCCCGCCAACGAATCCCCCCAACTTCGGACATGAGAAGGGTGAGAGATTGCCTCGTTGCGGGGATTTTACACACTTTGCATCCCGTACTGGAGTAAGTCTTTTCTGGGGGTGGGATTTCATTGTTTATGCAGGCATTCATGTGTAAATTCCATTAGTCCCACCAAACCCCGGGAGTGGTTTGCTTGACACCTGCATTAAGCTTGGACTAAAACTACTGAATGATCGATTCTTCCTATTTCTAAGATGAAAAGGCACTAAGAATTGAGTTTTCGCACTTCATTCGATGAAAATTGGGAAAAATTGAGTTTTGATACTTCATTCGATGAAAATCGAGAAAAATTTAGTTTTATTGAATTCAGAAATTGAGTCATCTTAGCTTTCTAAGGGCATTTCACGTTTCACTTAACACTACCCTTAGATTTTCGCTGTGATTCGGCATGTATTTCACACGGCGCCATCTATCTAGAGGGAGATAATCCAGTTCGAAAGTTGTTCCCAAAGCATGAGGTCAAATGTCGGCCCCATTTAAACGAGCCAATGAAATTATCTGTATTCAAATATTTCTCACACATGCAAACATGTCAGTTTCACGAGGCGCAAGACTGGGAGAGTCTACGCGAGACCAAAACGAAGTTGTGCAAATTAGCTATTTTATTTCTCACTCTATTGGAGCATGCTTCTTTGTTTATCTTAAGAAACAAACGGCCTAACATATTTGAAAACAAAATAAAATCGGTGGCAGACCACAGGAAAATGATATGCTTTTTATTTTGTGATGGGGGCACTTCGAGGCCCACCATGGGATCATTTCAATCGATCGCTTTCTGGAGGTGTGTCTTCGTTGTATGAATGTGATTGCACCGATGTCGGATGTAACGGGACCAGTCAGATGTGACCATTTGGGAAACGCCCTATTACACTCAGATAGCACCCGTTACCGCATGGCTACGAGCAGAAGTTTCTACGTATGATCGTGCCATGCGTTCGGATGATGAAATTGAGTAGATGAAATTTTTTTGTCAAGAATAACCCCTGCAAGTGCTTGCTAATCATACATTCTACTGGGGTATATATATATATATATATACTGGGGTATGTATGTATATATATATATATACTGGGGTATCGCGTTAGGCTAAACAAAGCCGGTTGATGGGAAAAGTGGTGTACATGTAGTGGTGATACACCTTTTTCTTTATTTGCATTTTTTTTTAATTCTGGACAGTGATATGTATACTAATTATAATAGCAAGTACAGCTAGGTCAGTGCAGGAACATTTCAAAACATCCCCTTTTCAACGCTATTTCAACTGATTGAATTATTATAGGGATTGCATCGACCTGCCACCATCATACAGAAATTCCAAGTCGGCAGGCCAATGTGGCCGAGGCCATGCAAAATATATTATTTGTGATGTTTGCTAGCTCTAACATGAAAGACATTTTGAAAGACTTTTTTTTAAAACATGTAGATATAGTTATGGCACACACAGAATTATTTAAGAAAGCCTGAATAAAGTAGAATGTGCATGTACTGGACATTAGAATAGTAGAAGTTTCTGAGCATTGTTACTTCTCATATACAATTGCAACCTTGTGATATGGATATCCATGAAGTATAAACGTTTGTAACATATCTGATACAATATCACAATACAATTATGACAACCCCTCAGTCCACACCAAGATGTTTTACTTGTGGTGTTTGTCAACTCTCTTGTATGAAACAGTGATGGAACCATTTGTTCTTCCACAAGCTATTTCGGAAAATTGATTGTATTGCCCTGAAACTAAATGTTGGATGAGCTCTATAGACACAGGGGAATAGGACTTAGATGAGCTGAAGTCAACAGGGGCTTATGTCCATGAAGCTTTTGCATGCAAAAGAATGACAAGCTGTTCTCATAGTGTATGTACCTTTCCTTGTCCGGCAATGTCACATTTTTGAGGATAGCCAAACTTACATTGGATGGGGGGGGGGGAATCACAATCATCCAGCGTACTCTGTTTTCCGTAAAGTGTATAGCTTTTAAATGGTAAATTTTCTTGCTCTGAGCATTTGTCTGCATTCTTAGGTAATGGGAGGGGCCCGGGGGAAAGAATCTGTAGATCTCTTTTCTGAATTTTGTTTTCCGTATACACTCAGAAACCCCTTGCCAGCCCTCTACATTATATTTTAATCTACAGAAATCTGGAGTTACTTTTATATTAACCTGTTGCAGGTGATTTACTCGATCATATATCGTGATCGGATATATTTTCTATTTCTAGGCTGTAGTGGGGTCAAAAGCCTTAATCATCGGATAGAGTTACAATCACACCTCCCACTACATGTATGCATGCCCACATAAACTGTCGATGACATCGATCAATGGAGCCCGTCACTAAACCAAGAGACAACGACCTAACCTCACCCAATCTTCCAGTCGATTAAAGCAATGTCTACAGGCTAGCGATTCAGGTATTTAACCTAGCTCGCTCTCGAAATAGAAGATGATGATATTTATGCCATATGAGATGAGGGATATATGAATGTGAACACAGGGGGTATCTGGCCCATTAATGTTGACATGCCTATAAATAATTAATAGTTACAAGACAAGACAATCAGTGACCCTTTGAAGTTCAGTTACACAAATGGCACACAGAAAAGGTATTTTAAACTACCTATATACATTCAGCTGTTCAGTTCTCGTCAATCATGAGCATGTAATTGGAGATCTAAAAATGCAATTAATCGATTCGGTCATATCAATATTCCATCACCCCCCACCCTTCCAATCCCAGCTCTCCTTCTCGTTCACTATTTCAAGTCAGTTCTGATCACCCTCACACATGTGAACATATCGTAAATCCTGTAATAATACAATCGCATATTAAGGCAGTAGATCTCGTTCAAACTTTCAAAGTAAGAATTTGCTTAAAAGTTCAGTAATGCCTAATGGTTCATCAGTGAATGATTAAACATTTTATGGAAAAAAAGTGTGAGTTTTTTTTGCGTGATGTGTGAAATTGTCCAGCAATCGAATTACAATAACAATGATAGCACTGTTTTCAGGTTTAAAGTCCATTTTCCTTAACTTTCCGAAGTCAAAGTTTCTTTAAATTACCATATAATGTGAAATTTATACACTAGTCTGCTGGTGAAACATGAAATAACAAGGGTTATGTGTAACCCGGCAGCTCGCCTTTTGGGTATTCAATAACATGCAGCTTCACATAAAGATCGAGCCCTTCAGGTTGCACATCACTGGCAATGACAATACATATTGCAATAAAAATTTGACTTCTTCGTCAGTGATGCTGAAGTTGGATTGAAACATGAACTATATTATAAAACTTGAAATAAAGATTACCTTTTTTTCCAAAAGTAAGCTTATACATGTCATTATGAATACATGTACAATTGAAATTTTGTCTGAGATGTGGGTGTGAAATGCCTGGACAAATATGGTTCGTGCAAAAGCTTGAGGTTAAATCATGATGAGGAATGGGATTCGATACCAAAATTGAAGGAAATGGTGTTCTTCATTAAAGGCGACACAAAATTCCAAACCACCAGGGGTTAATATTTAATATTGTACTTCTGAAATGAAATAATGTCATTAAACTATTAGTACCGTAATTACTATAAAGGAATATATTGTAGTTGATTTGACGTGTTTGTGTATATGTAACAGGTCGGTGTAAGAGCGCATTGTTGAGGCTTTTGTTGAGGCTTTTGTGCAGCTGAAAAGGGTCACGTCTAGACGCATTGTCGAGCTCAGACAGGCTATTGTAGGCTCTGTCTTGTGCGTAATTCTTACACCAAGTATAAACCTACAATGTACACTGCATCTCCTACCTAATAGGTTAGTATCACATATAAGAGATATATGCAGCTTCGCAAAAAGATCGAGCCCTTAAGGATGGCACATCATTTGAGGTTGCACATCATTGGCAATGCACATCATTTAAAATAATAAATTTATTAAGAAATATGATTTCTATATTTAGTGATATTGAGGTTGGATTGAAGGAGGAACTATATTATATAACTACCAATAAAGATTACATTTTTTCCAAAAGTAAGCCTACACATCCCATTGCATAGATCTGATGAATACATGTTCATGTATACATGTAGTTAGGAACAATAGGTGTGCAATTTTGAGCACGTTCTTGGTGTAACTTTGTGTGATGATATGTGAACAAACAAAGCTAATAACAGTGCAATAGTAGGACTAAATCTATCATTTCCAACAGGCAATGGGACACTTGCACTGTGGTAAACCTTCACATTTGTATGCAAATAAAAGAACGCAATGACAACTGTGTCCAATCATACTGTAATGCTCCATAATAATGTGCACGGGTAAAGACTGAGCTCACAAACTGATTCAAACTCACTTTTAATTAATATAGTAAGTTAAATGTGTGGACACAGATATGGTTGTACAAAAGCTTCAGGGTCAACGAGAATTTGATAAAATTTTAGGAAATGGCGTCCTTCATTTAAGGCGACACGAAATTAAAAACTAACAGGGGTTCGGTACTGCGGGATTCCCCCGCCAGTTATTTTGATATTGTACTTCTGAAATAAAATAATGTCAAAAACTATTAGTAAATACCATAAAGGAATATACTGTATGTGATTTGGTATGTATGACTGTGTATACAATGTACACTGCATCTCATGCCTAATAAGAAGTCAAAATTATTCTAAGTCCAGCCTAAACAGAAAAGATTAACCCAGAAAACTTTCTAAGTCCAGCCTAAACATAAAAGTCTAACCGGACACCAACACCGACACCGACACCGACACCAACACTTTCCCCCTCTCTCTCCCAATACCTCGCCTACTTCGTATACGGCGAGCCCGCCTACTTCGTATACGGCGAGCTAAAAATGGGGTGTCGACCATACTTTTTTCAAATAGCAGCTGTATGACAGAAAATATTCAACCTTTTCTGCCCTTATATAATATAGAATTGGGCTGAAGATTTAAAATATTCTTGAAGTTCATTTCCAAGGTATTTACGAAGTGAATACGGTGGCTGACAGTGGCCATCTTGGATTATGCAGGTAACTGAAAAGAAATTTCAACCATCCTCTCACCGATGTCAATACACTAAGTTAAAAGTTGATCGGTTCAATTGCTCTCAAGTTATTGGTCGGACAAGAAACATTTAATTGGCTGATGCCCTAATCATCCTCTCATTGACGTGAAGCCACTCTCCAACTTTGAAGTCGATCATGCTTGATTTATAGCCTGGAAAAGATCCAAGCGCTTAAAATTCAAGATGGCTGACAGTGGCCATCTTGAATCACGCAGGTACATGTAACTGAAAAGCAATCCCAACCATCCTCTCCCAAGTCGACTGATTCAATCGTTCTCGAGTTATTGTCCGGACAAGATCCAACTGCTGAAAATCCTGGATTGAGGACGACCATCTTAGATTACACAGATAACTGAAAAGCAATCCAAATGTTCTCTCACCGATGTCAAGACACTCTCCAAGTTTTCAGTCGATCGGTTCAATATTTCTCAGGTTATCAATCGGGACAAGAAATCCAAGATGGCTGATGGTGACCATCTTGGATTAAACAGGTAACTGAAAAGCAATCCCAACCGTTCTCTCACCGAAGTCAAGACACTCGCCAAGTTTGAAGTCGATTGGTTCAATAGTTCTCGGGTTATTGATCACACAAGAAATGTGTAATGGAATGATGGAAAGACGGAAGGGTGGATACAGAAGGTAAGTGATTAAAGAAAATAGGGAAATACTGTGTGATTTTGCTGATCAATATCTACATTCATTATTAACCGTGAGATGAATGTTGATCAAGGGAAAAAACTCAAATTTGCTTCATTTCACAGTTGATTGTTAAGAAATAGTTCACCAGTTCAGTAGTTTAATTAGTTCTATTACAGAGAGACTAATCTGTGTCGTTTAGCGGCGTCATTTGATGGAATGGTCACTGGCCGGAAGATCATACAAGAAATCATACTTATTTTAGCCCACAAAGTTTGCGGAGATGGATTCCACTTACCTGTGAGACTCTTCTCAAAGAATTGAGTCTCGCAGGATGTGTATGGCACGGCATGGTGTGTATGGCACGGCATGGTGAAAGACCAATGCCCAGGTAAAACCAACCAAACCACATTTAGGAAAATACAAAGAGTAGATATAAAATGTAATGTCAAATTTTGTATGTATATGTACTTCAAGGTCTCAATTGAGGCTATTTTCAGATATGATGCCAAGTATAGCATGTTTTGTGTTTTGAGACTATTTTCATAGCTGCTTGATTATCTAAGTCAGAGCAGACAATGGCTTATGTATTTATAGACACAATAAGGAGCAGAATCTCGAGCAGTATACGATGTGAACAATACTGTCAGGAGATATAAGGTCACGTGCAAGGAAAGTCCTAACTATTTTTTGCCTACTTCTAGTATTTTTAGCGAGAGAATACCCTGCGGGAAATGAATATTGACCAAGTGGCCAGACACGTTCATCAGGTGCGAACAAAATATCTCCAGGAAATACATGTACATCAGGTCTGGCTTTTCGTCAAAATTTACAGAAATCCAAACAGATTCTCACAATCTATATGTACATGTTAACTTGAGGGAAATTCAAAGCTACATGTATCAATATCATTGTATATGGATTGCTGTAATGTTAGGTAATCTGTTGAATTCCCGAGAATCATTCTCCCATTGTGAGAACCTCCTGAAAGTCACTGTAACACCCTGACCCTCTGACTGCATGCGCATTCGGTCTATCTCGATTTTGATTGATTGAAAAGAACACCGGTATGTCCTGTTCAGCTATGCAAGCACACTCCAAGCCAAAGCTTGTGCTCTAAGCCAAGCACACTCCAAGCCAAAGCTTGTGCTCTAAGCCAAGCACACTCCAAGCCAAAGCTTGTGCTCTAAGCCAAGCACACTCCAAGCCAAAGCTTGTGCTCTAAGCCAAGCACACTCCAAGCCAAAGCTTGTGCTCTAAGCCAAGCACACTCCACTACATTTACAAGTGGATGATACTGACTGGTCGAGAGTCATGCGCACAAAAGCTGCATGCCATAATTTCAACCTCAGTGCAATCAGAGGGTATATCTGACAGTTCAGATTAATACAACCTCATGCCTTGAGAAAGACGGGAATCAGACAAATTGAAAAGAAGAAAACATAGTTTTTGATGATCTCCGTTTTGTGTAACGTCAGTTACCGAGTTTTAGGACTTAGGAATTAATATGAAAACAAGTTTGGTGTCTTTTTGAGTAGACATTGGTCATGGTATGTGTAGGCCAAAACATCATTGGCCTAGTACATATCTGTAGTCTAAAGTTCACAAAAACCTGTCGCAATGTAACGTCAGTTTACCGTGGAATGACCCTTTATCAAGTGAACAGAAATTACGAATAATGTAGTTTAAAGGTGAACTGCAAAGGTTTTCATATTTCACTATTTATATTCTTCGCGGGCTAGTTAGTGATGGAAATATCAGCTCAAATACTCTGTTTGCTTTTATTTGAAGTATTTTGTCTCCTGGTAGCTTTTGAAAAGTGCTTCAAAGTTGGCATCTCAAGCCCGGCCAATTTCAGAAATGAAATCCGCATCGCTTATCTGCCCTTGTTTGACGTTCGATTGTGACGTCACATCAGACCATCTTGCCAGGCGTCAATACGTGTAACGTTCAGTCTCCGGGCGGCTGGTCTGACGTGACGTCACAATCAAGGAAAGATAAGCGATGACGTTTTGCAAATCTGAATTCAGCTGTGCTAGAGGTACCAACTTTAAAAAAAATTCTAGCAGACAAGATAATTCAAATTAAACCAAGTGAAGTAGATAGACCGGTATTTCTATCATTATTCAATCTATATGAAATGTGAAAAGGAGAATCTAAAAACCTTTGCATTTCACCTTTAACTGATACCTAGTTAGAATATGAATCACATATAACCTTATGTTATTGCATATTCAGTAAATAGAATTTTGTAGCTCATAGAATTCCCAAATAAGGCCCTAATTAGTAACTCGTTGCTGTAGTACATGTAACTGAATTTCTTGATATAATAGGATGTTTTTTCCAGAACTTTTAGAGTGTATATTACAGAAATCGCTAAATAAACATAAATTTTTCGATATATCAGCTGATCACTGTATTGATCATGAGAAAATAACAATGAAGGTGAATTCACCTTGTCCCTGGTGTATACAAATGTCATATTTCAGCGGAGCTTGTTATAATCTAATTCTAATGGCATCAGATTGTATACATCGTATTGTCAGATATATACCCTCTTTGAATTGGGGTCAAAACCACGGCAATGCAGCTTTTAGTGCCCATGGCTCTCGACCAATCAGCATTGTCCATTATTAAATGGAACGGATGACATCTGCCTGTCAGATATTGTCAATGGTATTATTATTAGACACTGTGGATATTTCGTGAATAATAGAGCTACGTAAGCTTGTTTACATTCTATTATGTGCTTATAGTCATGGAGTTTTCTCGAAGCTGTTGTGGATTGTATCTGGGTCAGATCATGCGTCAAAGCTATGTGTTCTGGAAACTGATTTGTAGAATTATCTTGAATGCCTCATCGAGGACGGAATTCAGACTGGCTTTATGTGGGTGCATTATACTGTATTACCTTTGCTGCGGACTTCTGGATTGTATATTCCTGTGAATTGTAATCGTTGTAATCTATGTGATTGAACTGTCGGAAACAACTGAGCAGTGTTCAAATATCAAAATACAGAAGTGATTTGTGCGGCACGGACTGTATAGAGATTTGCACGTCAAAACGGACTGTGAAGTATACACCGGTATAGCATTGAACAGTAAGATTATATTTGACATTTATTTGTTGGATTAACCTTACTTAATTTGTGTATGATTTTAGTATTGCAAATAAATATTTGATTGTTAATCCTTGACTTCACAAAAGTTTTCTGTGACGTTTTTTCTATTATTGTTTATGACGTAACAATATTGTACTATGTGCTCTTGTCAAATTGTTGATCATCTAACTTGTATCTCTCTCTTATGCAGCTTTATGGCTCTGGTGTCGATGAAAATCCATAAAGATTGAGTGTATGCGCTCCACGTTTTTTTGGCCCGATGCAGTCAGAGGGTGTAACACTGACAGTTTAGGAGGTTACAAACTCTTGACATTGGGAGGATTATTATTCTGAAACTGAAATTCCAGACGATATGGAGTGAAAATGAGCAATTCCCTCAAACCTCAGGCTCTGGCCAACGTGGCAAATTAAGGAAGATATATATGTAGAAAGTACAATGATGATGATATACATAGCACTCTGTCATTTTCAAGGAGAGTGGGGTTACTCTCCCTATATCACTCGTCTAACTTTCCCTTCAAGAGATTTATTGATCCCGGAAAACAAAAATGTACTGGAGAGTATGAGTGACAAGAGTGAATCACTCTCGCAATACAGTGATCACTCTCGCAATACAGTGATCACTCTCGCAATACAGTGATCACTCTCGCCATACAGTGATCACTCTCGCAATACAGTGATCACTCTTGCAATACAGTGATCACTCTCGCAATACAGTGATCACTCTCGCAATACAGTGATCACTCTTGCAATACAGTGATCACTCTCACAATACAGTGATCACTCTTGCAATACAGTGATCACTCTCGCAATAGTGATCACTCTCGCAATACAGTGATCACTCTTGCAATACAGTGATCACTCTCGTAATACAGTGATCACTCTCGCAATACAGTGATCACTCTCGCAATACAGTGATCACTCTCGTAATACAGTGATCACTCTCGTAATACAGTGATCACTCTCGTAATACAGTGATCACTCTCGCAATACAGTGATCGCTCTCGTAATACAGTGATCACTCTTGCAATACAGTGAATTACTCTTGCAATACAGTGATCACTCTTACAATACAGTGATCACTCTTACAATACAGTGATCACTCTTACAATACAGTGATCACTCTTGCAATACAGTGATCACTCTTGCAATACAGTGATCACTCTTACAATACAGTGATCACTCTCGCAATACAGTGAATTACTCTTGCAATACAGTGATCACTCTCGCAATACAGTGATCACTCTTGCAATACAGTGAATTACTCTTGCAATACAGTGATCACTCTTGCAATACAGTGATCACTCTTGCAAAACAGTGATCACTCTTGCAATACATTGATCACTCGCAATACAGTGATCACTCGCACAGTGATCACCTGCAATACAGTGATCACTCTCGCAATACAGTGATCACTCAGTGATCACTCTTGCAATAGTGATCACTCAAATACAGTGATCACTCTTGCAATACAGTGATCACTCTTGCAATACAGTGATCACTCTTGCAATACAGTGATCACTCTTGCAATACAGTGATCACTCTTACAATACAGTGATCACTCTCGCAATACAGTGATCACTCTCACAATACAGTGATCACTCTCGCAATACAGTGATCACTCTCACAATACAGTGATCACTCTTGCAATAGTGATCACTCTTGCAATACAGTGATTCACTCTCGCAATACAGTGATCACTCTCGCAATACAGTGATCACTCTCGCAATAGTGATCACTCTTACAATACAGTGATCACTCTTGCAATACAGTGATCACTCTCGCAATACAGTGATCACTCTCTCAATACAGTGATCACTCTCGCAATACAGTGATCACTCTCGCAATACAGTGATCACTCTTGCAATACAGTGATCACTCTTGCAATACAGTGATCACTCTTGCAATACAGTGATCACTCTCGCAATACAAAATCTAGAGAGCAATCAGCAGCTCTCGCAAATTTACACAAGAGAATTGCATCGCGAGACCATATATGGTTGGTTGGTTGGTTTGATTGGGCACTCCATCTCAGTGCAATGGGCACTGGTCATACAGTGTATGCCGTTCAACCCGTTCCCCCACACCGCCCTATACACATGCTCCCTCGTACCAATGACGCATAGCCATCGGTAATTCCCCGTTATATCTTCTTTACATCTGTATCCATATCATCTAACCTTGATCAGGTCCCCAGTCTTCCCTCTATTTCTCTTAATCATATATTCCCCAATTATTTCCCCCACTATTTCTCTTTATTTTCCCCAATAAAATACCCCAATATTTCCCGTATATACAATGTAGGCAACGGGCATTAAAATAGTCTGAGTACATAGATGTATATCCAGCGATAAGTACGATTGAAGAGTGAATACAAAAACTTTCAAAATTGTATCTATAAATATGATATTATTCTATATTTGGCTCGGAATTTGTTATTTCAGGCAAAGATGTTATCAATCAATAGGTAAATTGATTTAGCGATATGAAATGAAAATGGGATTGGAATTCAAAGAAAACCTTGACCAGGAGATGGAACTGTATGTGACAGCTCTACTGTTGGTGCCGAAATGTCAATCTATTCTTAGCTCATGGGCTTTGGACATGTTGGATGGGGGAATCGATTCCGGAGGAACTCTTGATCGATTATAAGACGGTCCGGCTGTTCAACCTTCCCTGGATCTCCACAACTAGAAAGAAGGGCTCAAAAACAGTCTAAATTAAGATCATCAAGGGACTGGACGAATTCATACAAATGCTGATTCCTTCAGCTATTTTCGTACAAAAGCTTAGTGTGCCCAAATTATCAAGCCCTGAATTATACCCAAGGCCATATTCCTGCCTTGCAAAGTTGCATGCCCTAATCATGAACAAATCACCCTTCCAATATGTCCAATAACTGTTAACACAGCTGGAACATGCATGCAAACAGAATTGATTATGAAGCCGAGTTTTCATCTGAAAATGCAGCAGTTGTTCAAATTCATGAATCTGCCATGCAATTACCATATAAATTATACACTCTGGGGCTCTGTGTTAAGTGTAACCTAGCTGTTATCACTCAGCTACAATGAAGCCATTTTGGCATTTTGGCATGTGAAATCTCGGCACATTTCGGCACGCAACAATTTTGATAGCTTTTCTTTCCCCACTTCTGCATGCAATTAGCTTAAAAAGACAAAAATCATGTTGATTCACTGATAATTAGCTTGGCATATTGCAGAAGCAAAGCAACTTCAAATAAACTTAATAAACACAAATGCGGTGACAGTTTTAATATTTCGAAAAAAATTTATTTGTCATCTTCAGGATGTCAAGATGTCCTGACAAATAAAATTTTGTCGAAATATTGAGCTTATAACATCATGTATCTCAATATGATATAGCTTTTTGTCCAATTATCAAACGTCTATTTAAGCTAACTGCATGCAGATGTGGGTAAAAAGGTTAGCGAAATGTTGTGTGCCCATAATGTATAGCTCTAAGATACATGTATATGAAGACATTACAGATACATGTAAATATTGTATATTTCAGCAAAGTCCCCAGCAATCAGACTAAGAGTTATGCACAAGATCATGCTGAATGATCTTAAAGTGATCGTAAACCCTCAAGTAAAGTTTCCATTAAATGAAAGACCATTGCAAACAGTGTGGGGAAATATTTATTGTAATTTTTTTCGATTTTATTACACAGAGTAAACGGCAAATAAAGCCTGGTACTCTATGGTGGTCTGTTGCAATCAAATTTAGGTCCAGTGACATCACACTGCCTTCATACATATATTTCAAACTTTGTATGCACTTTCCATTGCTTGATTCAAGCTTAAGTGTGTATACTTTGAGTTTCAACATATATTCACTGTCTGAATGTGCATGCTTCATAAATATCTGAGAAATTTAATGCAAGTTTCAAATTGACTTGACACTTATGAATTACCAGCTCCCAGATTTTGGTGAAACATGCATATTTGAGTCTGAGTTGAAACTCAAAGTATACACACCTTAAGCTTGAATCAAGCATTGAAAAGTGCATACAAGTTTGAAATATATGTATGAAGGCAGTGTGACGTCACTGGACCTAAATGTGATCGCAACAGACCACCATAGAATACCACGCTTTATTTGCGGTTTACTCTGTGTAATAAAATCGTACAAAATTACAATAAATAATTTTACACACTGTTTGCAATAGTCTTTTATTTGAGGGAAACTTTACTCGAGGGTTTACGATCATTTTAAACTTCTACTTTTTTTTTTGTAAAATCTGCAACAAATTATATAATCATACCTACATGTATTGGCTGTGTGACAAAACATGATTGTTGCATAACCAGGTCATTTAATTTAACATGCATTTATGATATGGATTGAGAAAGATCAATTAACGATATGGTGGGATTTGTATTTTTTAATGCTTTGACTCACTTTGTCAAGTTTAACTGAATTAGACATCTGAACAATCCCTAAGAAGTTATTTATTTTTTCCCCCTATCACTCGCAATGTTAAATGATATGATTTCATTGAAAGATCTCTACTTTACTGACATCAGACAAATAATTGCTGGACATTATGTTTCATCACAATAGGTCAGTGATCACTAATAGATGGTATGAAAACATGGTGTTATCCAGCACCAATTTGAATGAAACAATTCCGACTGGGGGTGACCAATTTTACTGTTCCATGTCGAAGACAATACTGGAATTCAACTGGCTGTAAATAATTCCAGTGCATGTTTATTACCCGAAGGATTTGCATGAAATTTACAGACAATATTTTGGACTCACTCACCGATATTCAACCACCAGCACTTCATCTGAATATCAACCAATCGTAGGGCTAGCCTGTCTCGTGGTCCGATACATTCGAGGTACAAACATTGCCCAACAGGCTGAATTGGTGGATTACTCCCTTTTACCTACACAATTTTACATCTTGGAAAAAAGTTTATCTCTAATATTAATGGTCAGTAATTAACATTACCATTTGGCACGATCATGACAAGTTTACAGATTTGGTAACCATTTCGTTGCTGGAGAATATAGGTGCATTATTCCTCATATACGGTAATGTCTCTGATAATTCACACATATTAAAACACATATTCAGCCAGAACCAGAAAATATTCTGTTAATATTCAGCTTTGAGTGTTCAGAACTGTTCACAATTGGGCTATTGTAAAAGATGTTGGCAAAAGAAAATATCCCTTTAACTAATTTTTTTATATAATTGAGCAAATGTGTTGGCTTAGAAATTATTTGAATTACATGTATTAGAGAGATTTATCGTAACTTTTTTTTCAAAATCACAAAATATCTATTACATGTTGCTGATATAACATTATTAAAGTTGTATTGAGCTCTTGGTTGCAGACAGACCTGTTCATTGTCACTTTTTTAGTTGCAGAATTATTTTCACTTTTTCTTGGCTTTATGTAGTTTTTGCAATCTTATTTCCATTGGTTGAATGTGTCCGAATATTCACATGTATTCATAGTTCTGTCATCATGGGGTAGACCAGTTCAAAAGCAGCTTCAGAACACTGAATTGTTTCCAGACTTCTGCTCAGCTTGCATCAATGTACCAGCAGACAGAAGTCATACAGTGCACTCAGAGCTGGCTCCTGTTTATATATAGTGTGAGCAAAAACCATTGTTTGACATAGAGCATATGATAGCATATATGTCCACACTAACAGGATCTGACATTTCCACCAAGCTGTTAGGTTTGCACCTCAGCACCCACAAACATGCGGTTCATCATCTACTAGATCGTCATGCAGGCGCTTTATGACCATTGATGATTGCATGTCTGAGCGAGCTACTATACATGTATTTGTTGAACCTCAATTCCCCTATACATGCTGCATTGTGCAATCATGGTACATGTTTTACCTGTATCACACTCTGCAAGCAATTGACAAAATATCTCAAAGATGTGTATCACACTGATTTAAAACTGACTGGCACATATGGGCCCGATCACATACATGTGTTTGACAACCATTTTTTTTTTTTTTTTAAATTTATACGATTATCCTAATCAAACTTTTCCATTGATGTTCATTATTTCATTATCTTTGACCTCAAAAAATTTAGATTCTTGTGGTATAAATTAATAGTTTTTTTAGTGCTGAAATCCTTTCTGTTGATGTGTTAAGCAGTCAAAAGCTCCCGATAAATCTCACCAAAAGCAAATAATTCCTTGAATCATTTGTACTTGAGTTTGATAACTTGGCACGTTGTTATTGAAAACGGTATTTCATGAATATTATTTGCATGTGGAATTTATTTGTAACAGTCTGCAGGGTATTGTACCTAAAACAAACTTTTATGGATGGCTTATAACAAAGAAACTTTCAACTGTTTTGCTGGATGCCTTTTGTTCCGAATAGAAATTCGGCATTTTGACACCCTCCCTTGGTACTAAACCAGGCATCAAACAGATGGCTCATGCACAAGAAACCACAGAGATAAAATAATAATGGTTGAGCTGGCTTTGGTACAAGTAGGTGTAGTACTTACATGTAGATCTGTACAAATAAATCATGTATAATTGGTATGATTCATTTGCCATGATGAGTATATATATGTATTGTGTTACATTATGCAATCTGTTCCATTCCTTTTGTCTGTCGTCTGCTGGAGCACTGAATGACATTTTCATCTAGATAGGGGTGAATGAGTGAAGTGAATAGGGTTTAACATCACTTTCCACAATTTTCAGACATTTTCACCCTGCATGGTGTGCCTACATGCTATGTACAGAGAGGTTGTAGTGGCACAGCTGTATTATAGCAGTACTGCTGCATGACCAAAGCACCAGACCATAGGCAGACATATACATCGTATGGTACTTCATTCAGTTACATATTTATCCTGACACCAGGGCAACCAGCCCTTGATCTTTCTTCTTAATGCTGAGCAGCAAATGAGGAAGCCTAGAGTTCCATTTCTCAAGTCTTATACATGTGTACACACCCATGATCTTTCTCAGGACCCCCTAATTCTGAGGCGGACAATCAGACATGTCAGACCACTCAACCATTGCAATGAAGTTTGTCTATATAGGCCAAGAAAAAAAATATGTCTGTTTCCGGTTACCCGACCGAGTCTAGATAAATTGTGCGACTCTAAAAATTTTATCAGCAAATTTCAACGAAATCACTACTAAGGCCGCGTTTTACGACAACAACAACAACAACCGTAAAGCGGCGCGCCCATTGTCAGCATACCATAAAGTGTGACTGGAGCAGACCGCATGGCATGGCGGCAGGTTGACGATCTTTTCAGGAAATAAAACCCCTACTTCTAGGTCGGGAATCGAGAAATCAGCAACCTGTTTACGCTTCAGTCGACTTGATCATGTTTACCAGCACAATTTTAAACATATTCTCCATCAACTTCGAAAGGAATCTACTGATTTTATGGCTTGAAATGACGTTTGTTAAAGCAGTGTTTAGCGGACACGGCAGCTTGCAAGTGGTGTTCGTTTTCAGCGAAATAGGCGACGACATAGTCAAAGTCGCCGTCAAAGTCTAACCGACCGGTATCATTTCTCCGCTAAAAAATCCACAATTTCCCGGACTTTGTTTTATTATGAATGCATTGAAATAAACCCCCAAGATTCAAGCAAGTAATAATTCTTCTGTTTTCGAGAAATGGCTTGTTCAAATCGTTGTACTGTTGTACAGTCCCGACTCACGTCTCGTTTCTCAAATTGCTCGAATTACATAGGCGCTGGTACAAACCTCCATGATGTTCAAATTAATTTCCCATTTCATGTTATGTTGCAGGCCTTGACATTTGAAACATTCACGTAACCCAAAAAGAGGTTACGGGCAATCGACTTGCGTAACCTTTAGTTCGGTTACGCGACTGGTGATCACGTAACCCAAAGGTTACGTAAATGGGTTACGCCAAGAATATTGAATATCAAGTTAGATTACACATTTTGAGCAAATGATTTAAGTAAGATCTTGTGCTCTTGTGAACCATAAACAATTTCAGAAGATGGTATGTACCCTTCGGCGTTACATTCAACCGAGAAATCGTTGTTGAATTGCCATCTATTAAACGTTTTCATGTTGACGAAGCCATTTTTCAAATGGTACACATATCCACGCATCCTGCTTTAGCCTGCGCATAGACTGGAACTAAAAATCTGCCATCAATGTTGTCGGGCATCAATGTTGTCAGCACAAGAACAGCCTCTACGAGGAGTTCAGGGCGGAGGGCCCTGAACATGCGTTTTCAATTTTATTTGCTAAGACGATCACAGCTATAACGAATATACGAACATCTCTTATCATAAATAGTGCGCAACGAATGTCCATTGCATATAACAAAACAATATGCCATGTATTAAAATACATATTTAGCTCACGGAAACATTCCGAGTACTTTTCATCCCTGGTTACGCACACACCGCTATCGAGTCATACATAGTTCAACTCCACCTGTCAACTCACCTCACGCCTACAAGATGGCGGCCGTATAATACAATCTCGACGTTGATCGCCAACCAGTAAACAATTTTTGATACTAAAAGCAGACGATGACTAAATGGAGAAGAAGACAAATACATAAATATATCCCATGCCTTAAGACTGTAAAAACCAGGAACGTTCTATGACCATTTGGCAATTATTCGTGTGTAATTTTTTGTTTATACACACGTAACCCATTTTTCGTTCTCGTGATTTTTTTTCGCGTAACCGTCACGCGAACGAAACGATCGTTCGCGTCAAATGTCAAGGCCTGATGTTGTATTTGTCAATTTTTTCTTCAGGCTTTTCCAGAAAATAAGTCCACTCTCCCTATGGAAGGCACTGAAATTCCACATGGAATTTTGTATTTTTCACTAAAAATCCTTGAAATTCTACAGGAAAATTTCATCATTTCTGGGCGGAAATCCTTGGAATATATTGTTTTGCATATCAAGTTAATAAATTAAAACGATACTCGTTTTGGTGGTAAACAGCAGTCAAACACATTATTGGCAATTCTTATTTCCATAATATCAGTACAATAACTGGTTTCAGCAGAACTCATTGAAATATAAAGATTTGCTGGATCCAGTAAAGATAAAAATACCAACGATATATATTTGAAGGGTATCTCCCCCCTTTATCTTTTGGGGGATAAGATCTTTTGAATATCTGAAAATATGGGGGGATGTGTTTCTGGGAGAATATGTTAAAGTGGGTGGGAATGTTATACAATCAAGAATATATTTGTAGACCATTGTATATGGGACAGGAGTACTGGACATCAAAATAAAATTTATTTCCAAAATAAAATTATTTTTGGCCCTACCTACTCTATTTTTTTCTGGCCCGTAATCGGAAACAGACATATATTTTTTTTTGGCCATATGGCCCTACACGTGTTATAGACAGCTTTTAGCTAGAATTTTAATACAGGGAAGATTAATTCCAGATGTTTAGAGAGTTTTCCTGCAAACAGGGAATCTCATCCCTATCTCCTCCAGCTTGCATTTCGGGAATTTGGGGAGTCAGTCTCAAACACCCTGAAACTCAACTCCCCCGAACTCACAGCTAAAGCTTATATTGAGCTTTCTTTTTTTTCTGGGATCAATAAAAAAGTTGTTATCCATAGAATAGCATTGTGTCTTATTGAGCTTGGCTTATAATATCAGGAATGAGATGATTCTTTGAAAGCATGGATAATATGGTCAGTATTCAATATATGGCAAAAAAACTCTTAGCCAACTAACGTTTTGCTCATAATATACTGTAAAACACGAAACTTTCGCGACATGAAACTTTTGCGATTTTTCAATTTTAAAAAATTCACGACATGAAATTTTCGCGATTCTCTCTGTGCCAGAAAAAAATAATAATTTACAAATATATCATACTAATAGACATGGGAAATATATAGCGGAGGCGGCAAAATCGGCAAAGCCATGTGTATTCATGTGTGGGTGCGCTCAGTGTGGTCGTTTCACAGTACCAACACGAGTCTAGGAAAAGGCGGCGTTAACTGTAATACTTATACAGTTACTGGTATTCAAACAGAGGTTTCCTGTCTGTTTGGGGCAGATTATTTCAATCCCGCTGTTTCAGCCTTAAAAGGAATTCGCATAGGTAAACAAACCCAATATCGCGAGATATCTTGCAGGTAGTTGTCATTTGAACTCCGCTAAAGTATATAAATACCGCACAGGAGAGCTCCAGTCATTAGATCTCAGCGGGAATGGAGCTTTCAAAGCCGCCCTGAAAGACCAGTTCACCGCGTGGTATGGAGACATTGTTTCGGAAGGGCTGAAAAGTGGAAAATCTGTACAGGATATCAAAGTTGACTTGAAACTTTCCACATTGAAACTTAATCACGTGATGTGGAGGGTGAAGGCCCACCAACATCTCAGAAACAACACGTCATGTCCTTTCTCTGTCGTTGTTGTTCACTCTTGTCATATGAACCTGTTTCTTTCACGTGCATGGAACTTTTACGATTTATTCAAAGTTTCATGCACGCGAAAGAAACATGTTTTACAGTATACAACAAAAATCTTACAGTAAAATGAAACATCATTTTTGTGTGAAAAAGAAGACACATGGATCCATGAAATGAGAACAAAACGGAATTAACTGAAATGAGGATATGACAAAATTATTGGTAAAACATTCCTTTCAAAATTATAGTGATATTTTCAAATGAATTTCATCTGACATGAAGACCTATCTGATATGAAAATGTGATTATCGACACATCTATTAATGAAAATTACGATAATTCCCTCTAATAATTCCAATCACAGGAAGTGAAATGTCCCACCATAATTTATTAGAACAGGAAGTTGAGCAAATGGTTCAAATCCATGCATATAATCCATTATTTCTGTTATTTCAATGGTTTTACAAGGTGATCAAATATATTAGAAAAGCTGATTGTCAACAAAAAATCCTCTGTCCACAATATTGAGGTGATTGAATTTTGGTAGGAGGATAGTATTATTAGAGGAATTACCGTTGTAATGAAAATTAAAGCTATATTTGCACCGGATAACCCCTCAATATCAGTCTGGGAACACTCAAATTCTGAACTGGAGTCTGGCCCAAGAGATTTGAAGATTATTATCAAATTAAGGAAGGACTAGTTGTACAGCAACTGTCACGTCCAATGTATGGTATTACAAATCCAGGCGGCCATTTACTCGATTGCCCTTTGTCCGAAGTCATTACGACTAGGAAATTTAAAAGACCAGCCCAATGACAACTGATTGATCACTCTATTATAGAGAAATCAATGACGCCACACTCGATAACCTGATACATAAACATGAAGTCGTTAGAACGAATATTATTGCCGGATTGAGTTGGCACTTTGTGTCGATTTTTTCCTGTTGGCTTTGACCAATGTTGAAAGCAAAGCTACATGTAGCTATGTGGTGTGGCTTTTTTCCAACAACTCAGCTTTAGGGAGTTGTAGAAGTCCTGTTTTGCCACTGGTATATCGCCGGTCAATCTTTCATGAAAATGTCATGAAACAAATTGAGTGAAGCATATAGCAGAAGGCCGAGCAGAGTCCGGAAGAATACAAAGCATCCAGAGTGCACAAATGTCATTGAATTTGAAATAGAAATAACAAAGATTATCTGTATGATTTTGGGTCATTTAGTCAACTTGATCTTGTTCTAATAAATTTGATCACCCCCAGATTTTATGATGGAAAATTTCAAACAATAAATACATGTAGCTAGATTACAAGGTATTGCCATTGAATGTCTATTAAATCACTCCCAAGTTTTGCGAGCTGATCCACATTCTATTAGAAAGTCGTTAATTGCCTCAGAATTTCAATTACATCGGGTCATCTCGGTGCAATCGTGATGCTGAATATGCTGAGGTCAACAGGTCATCCAATGATATCTACAGGAGTTCCTGCCTCTTGGCGCTGAAGGATTGGGCAGGTATACCACTCGGATGAAACTTCATCTCCAGAGTTGGATAAAAGCTAGCTTTATATTACATCATAAATACAGTTGAAATAGACAGCCCATTATTCCTATAGGCCCAACAGTAATTCACTCGGGCTAATTGCCAATCAGATTAACGATACACTGTAATTTCATCTTGCGGAGATGTGCAATAAAGCGTCCATCAGAACACCAATTAAAGGCAGATTTAGATGAGTAATTTGACGGATATCAGATTTATATATCTGAATGTACGAACTTGTTCTGGAATTATGAGATGTACGTGCTTCGAGTAACATCAACATAGCACCAAGATCACCGAGTACAATATATTTGCTGTAGGATTCCCAAAATATATCCTGGCAAAAGCTAATATTTATTCAAACTATATTCCAAAATTAACAGACGTACATAAAGCATGCATGATATGACGCAAGAACATATTTTGGTAGCGCCAAACTGCAGTTATTTACTTGACCTGGCTCTCGAGGTCTTTCCAAGTACATGTACAACGTCTATTATTCTACAATTTATCATCATTGTCGAGTAGAGCTGTCATATAGAGCAGCTGTGTAATGTTTTACACCTAAAGTACCAATAACAACAACAACAACCATGCATTGTATAATCTAGTAAGCATTCTGGAATATCATTACTAATTACTGACCCGACTTGTTTTTATAACTCATCAATGACATAATTCGAGCACCAGGACCTTCCATAACCAAACGCACTCTGTGCCTCAAAAGGGAAGGACTGCGTGGGAGAGACCTGTCGAGTTCATATAGTTCAGTGTGCAAATTTGGACGCTTTCACCCAAATTGGACAGGGTGACCATACAGGATTATAGCTCCGAAATATGCCAATTTGATTAATTTTCTCGACAATTGACATGATAACGTGGTCCACCATGCGATGGATCTTCACAATTTCAACAGCTACATGATGTACAATTGCAGAAACTTAGAAACAGCGAACAATTCGAGCATCGAACATATTACAGGGTTCTATAATCCATCATTTTGAAGTAGGCTGTCATTTTTGAGAGCATCTGGGTACTGTTTTGCACCGAACATGAAACACTTACAACAACAACAACACCAACCAGTGAATACCACCAAGAATATTACGGTATAATTACCATGTACGTATTGACCAGATGTGGCCTTGTTTTTGTAACTAATGAATGAAATAATTCATAACAGACGAGTCTTCCATTGCTAGTGAAAGTGTGTACAAGTGCAGACAAGAAGTCCGAGTTCAAAGAGTTACATGTCTGACTAAATGATGAAATCCAATTTTGCCCGGACAAATGGCAAGGGTCAGACAATGTACCTGTCAATGTACCTTGGAAAAACCATGGTTGAAAATGTTTTGTTAAACGGTACCATGGACAATGGTCATGGTTGACCATGGTATTCAGACCATGAACTATGATGGTTGAACATGGTCTTTAGATCATGAACTACCATGGTTGATCAGGGTATTTAGATCATGAACTACGATGGTTGATCAGGGTATTCAGATCATGAACTACCACGGTTGATCAGGGTATTCAGACCATGAACTACATTGGTGGTTGATCATCGTATTCAGACCATGAACTACCATGGTTGATCAGGGTATTCAGATCATGAACTACCATGGTTGACAATGGTATTCAGACCATGAACTACCCTGGTTGATCAGGGTATTCAGATGAATAAACTACCATGGTTTAACTACCATGGTTGACAATGGTATTCCGATCATGAACTACCATGGTTGATCAGGGTATTCAGACCATGAACTACCATGGTTGATCAGGGTTCAGACCATGAACTACCATGGTTGATCAGGGTATTCAGACCATGAACTACCATGGTTGATCAGGGTATTCAGACCATGAACTATCATTGTTGACAATGGTATTCAGACCATGAACTACCATGGTTGATCAGGGTATTCAGATCATGAACTACCATGGTTGACAATGTTATTCAGACCATGAACTACCATGGTTGATCAGGGTATTCAGATCATGAACTACCATGCTTGACAATGTTATTCAGACCATGAACTACCATGGTTGATCAGGGTATTCAGATCATGAACTACCATGGTTTATCAGGGTATTCAGACCATGAACTACCATGGTTGACAATGGTATTCAGATCATGAACTACCATGGTTGATCAGGGTATTCAGACCATGAACTACCATGGTTAACAATGTTATTCAGACCATGAACTACCATGGTTGACAATGATATTCAGACCATGCACTACCATGGTATTCAGACCATGAACTACATTGGTGGTTGATCATGGTATTCAGACCATGACCTACCATGGTGGTTGATCATGGTATTCAGACCATGAACTGCCATTGTTGATCATGGTATTCACATCATGAACTACCATGGTTGACGATGGTATTCAGACCATGAACTATCATGCTTGACCATGGTAGTCAGATCATGAACTACATTGGTGGTTGACCATGGTATTCAGACCATGAACTACATTGGTGATTGATCATGGTATTCAGACCATGACCTACCATGGTGGTTGATCATGGTATTCACATCATGAACTACCATGGTTGACGATGGTATTCAGACCATGAACTATCATGCTTGACCATGGTATTCAGACCATGACCTACCATGGTGGTTGATCACCATGAACTGCCATATTGTTGATCATGGTATTCACATCATGAACTACCATGGTTGATTATGGCCAAAACCATATTCATCATATGACTATTGTGGTGTACCATTGAACATGATATCCCATTGTACCTTGTATAGTCAATACTGTGGTCAACAATATCCTTAATCCATGGACTCATTCTATCCTATGTAATCCTATGTAATCCTATATATCAGTGAATAGTCTTTGATTGTATTGTTTTTATGTATTGCTTGTACTTTTTATATGTCCTGTGTGTATTGTTTTTTATGTATTGCTTGTACTTTTTATATGTCCTGCATGTATGCTTTTATGTGGTGCCTATGTGGTGCAATAAACCATCTTATCTTATCTTATCTTTCATAAGTCTTGTACTTTCTAATATTGTAACGTACCGGTATGTAGAAGATGATTGCTGGAGACCTGAATGAACTTTCAATGGATCTGATGTACAATATACCAACAAATAAAAATATGGAATTAGGATGAAATGTTCACCAAGTTTCAGTTTCATTAAAACAGTCAAAACTTGATAAAGGCAAGTATTTAGTATTTCTATAACTTAGTTAGGCTTGAACAAAATCTGTTTACAACAGAACAGCAACAACAACAACAACACT
Organism: Hanleya hanleyi; assembly: GCA_036873755.1. NCBI lineage: Eukaryota > Metazoa > Mollusca > Polyplacophora > Lepidopleurida > Hanleyidae > Hanleya > Hanleya hanleyi. Next base: position 90,073 of record JAVTVY010033284.1, on the reverse strand, counting down.
TGCAGATGCATTTCAATAGGAACTTCAAGCTCCAATAATCTCAATTATGTCTCCATAAATTTCCAGCTTAACATCTACATGTACCATGATGATCCATCATTTAGGAGGGGCCAGTACATGTACTCTAAAGAATGTCGAAAATGGCACAGTTTCACAGAGTATGATAATCTTCTCGCTTTTGGTCATCTGCTAGCTGTTTCAAATGTTTCCTATCGTCTTTTGAAGAGAGGGCAGATAACTCTAGTTAGGAGTGAGTGAGTATGATTTAACGTCGCTGTCAAGACTATTTCAGTCAAATCACGATGTTTGGTTAGGATTGAGTGGCCACCAATTGTTGACCATGGTTTGGCAAATGGTTGAAAAGTGAGACCATACCTGGTCAAATACATTGCGGACCATGGAAGTTCATGGTTTTCCATCAAATCCCAAGGTGACCATGGAAAACAATGCTCTCATCATGTTGGGTTCCCAGTAAATTTGACTTGATCACAATTTGGATAGCTTTGGATATGTATTATAAGGTCTCAATTGAAAAACTAGCCAGAAAAGCTATATATATATTCACTTTTAGAAGCCACTTTTATATTTTAGATCTGTGTGAATAAACCATAATTGATAAACCTGTATACCTGATAAAGTAACATTTGGAAAATATTACAAGTTTAACGATCAGCCAATGCCTATCAGATCACTTCAATACCTACATGTAATACAATTGTTCATCCACACCTATTAGAACATCCTTAATTGGCTCAGGTTGGAAGACTTCAGAATTTCCATGACATTGGGTCATCTCGGTGCAATCGTGCCGATGAATATGATGAGGTCAAGGTGTCATCCAATGGTATCTCCAGGATTTCCTGCCTCCAGTGACTCAGGAGGATTAAAAAAAATTACACCACTCCGAGGTAACTTAATCTCTAGAGCCGGATAAGAGCTGACTATTGTTACTTCAGAGTTGAAACAGCTAGACAATCCATTATTCCTAGTCAGCCAAACAGTAATACACTCCGGCCAATTGCCAACCAGATTAATGATATAGTGTAATTTTATCTTACGGAGATGTGCAATAAAGCATCCATCAAAACATCAATTAAAGGCAGATTTAGATGAGGAAGTTGACGAATACAGAACATTTCTGCCAATGTGAATAAGATTTATATATTTTAACGCACTGACGTCTTCTGGAATTATGAGACCTACGTGCCTCGAGTAGCATCGATATTGCACCAAGATCATTGAGTACAACATCCTATAATAGATGGGATTCGTCATCTTGCCATAATTAATAGACTGTGGCAAAAGCAAATATTTATTCAAATTATTCCAAAATTGTAAAGAAATTGACAGACATCCACAAATTGAAGTTCTTAACCAGAATTCTTTCTTCACCTCTATAATTCTATGATTTATCATTGTCAAGTTTCGCTGTCATTCTAAAGAGCATCTCTAGACACACTAGACAGTTAACTCCCCGAATAATTTCAACAGTTATTCCGTTATAAAAAAAACCCCAGAAAAATTAACATTCTCATTCTTCTTTCAAATTGAAGAAAAGCCATATGACATACATGTACGACACTTTGTAGCTGATGCCATGAAGCCATTTTTGTTGCACTTCCTGTGACCAAGTTATTAGAGGAATTACCATCATGTTTTACACATAATTTCCTATAACAACAACAACCACAGCATATAAATCCTAATAAGGAATATACGATACATTTGTCTACAGCAGACCAGGCTTGTTTTTATAACTGATCGATAACCTAATTGATTATTCGAGTAATTACATGTACTAAGTATCAAATCCTGGGAGAGAATATCTAGAAGATACAGCTAGGTCTTCTCGAGGCTATGGGTGTTTGGTCTAATATGTACGCCTACACTCACGCAAACTCTGATCAAATATAAACAATACAAACTGGAAGCATTTGCATTGGGTGGTGCAACTCAATTGATGGGCTTGTTCATTTCAATTGATTGCACTGTGTTGGTGATATGTGCAGGCCCACCACTTCAACGCGGACGTCACTCCCATGTCGATTTTAGTTCGCTTCGGAGGTCCGGATTGATTCAGTCCAAAGTGTCAAAGAATGAAGACGGTATAATCCAGATATTCTGTCCCAGGATTCGATACTCAAATTACATGTAGTAACAGGACTTTGTATGCTCAGATGCAGTGTACCTCAAAATGGGAGGAACTGTGTGGGAGAGGTCATCATGCAGGTTCAAATAGTTTAGAGAAAGGGCGAATTCAGACACTTTCACCCGAATTGAACTCGACAATAAAGGATTTTTTTTATCTCTGAAATCTGCCAATTTGATCAATTCTCTCATGGAATAACCAGGCGATGCATCTTTACAATTTCAACAACTACATACATGTAATGTACATAATGTACAGTATTCTTTAATCCATCATTTTCAAGGAGGCTGTCATTTTTAGGAGCATCTGCCTAACGTTTTCGCACTGAACATTACACATGTACAACAACAACAACCAGAGAATACCTCAAGGCTATTGCGGTATATTTACCTTGTACATATTGACCAGATGCAGCTTTGTTATTGTAACTGATGAATGATATAATTAATGAGAGGAGTGATTCTCCAAGGAAGCTACATGAAAGTGGTGTATAAGTGCAGAAAAGAGGTCAGAGTTCAAAAAGTTTGATGCCCAACTTTGAATGCTGATGGTAAAGTCGCAATAACCCCACAATAGGGCTGGTTTTATGCTGAACATTGGTTCCACTTGGTCACAATCTGGGTAGCTTTCATTTTCACAACTTTCTTTTGAGTCAAAGGCAAAACCTGTTGCCCATCTTGCATAGCAGACCAGCTGCATGTTCTGTGTATACGAATTCTTTTGTGACATGATAACTTGTCATGGCAGTGCATAACAAATGATCTCCTTGGTCAGTAGTTTTGCTTTGCTGATTGGTTGTGGAATTGTTATTCAACATGATTCATTTCCATGTTAACCAGGGTTATCTAGGATAGAGATACCCCTGGTTTTATCGAGGACTGGGTAATTCGGGCAGTGCTGGAACTTACCACTAATGCCCTCTTGAAAAATTATATGCAAGTGAAAATCACTGAAGGCAAGTACATTTGGTCAGATGCTAGCCCAAATTTACAAGTTGAATTGTAGGGATTGACAATTATTAACATAAATATAGTTTACTGCTTCCACGGACGTCTTTCATACCATCTAAAAAATACAGAGATTGCAGAGCTGTTACGTGAATGGATGGATGTAACATTCAACTAATGTAACATGACACTGCATGACACCGCAATGGGCACTCGTCATGCGAACACGTCGTGCAACCCGTTTGCCCCAACCCGCCCTACATATGATTCCTCTGAACAATGTCTATAAAGGACAGCCGCCAGTGGCCATTAACGGAAAGTGAAATTTTCAAGCTGAAATTTAAGGGTTTACAATTACAGACATAATTTTGTTGCGTATTAATTTACCTTTGGTATGTATTTCATACCAAGTCAAAACCCAGAGATTGTGAAGCAGCTATAAAAGATGTCCCAGCAGTAAGTTAGTAAAAAACTATGACATTCTAACAAGATATGTCCTGAAATGGAGAAATAATTCAACATATGTGTCAACAGTCATTTTCTGTAGCCTAGCAAATATGGCTGCTAGCAAAACTTTTGCCCTATACTAGTATGAATGTAATTTGCATTGTGATGGCTTGGATAAGGACAAGTAAATCGAAGCAGGGAGGCATCCACTTTCAGTTTTAGCTCATTTGATGCTCTCAGGGCAACTATCTCAAGAACTTCCACAACTGAATTTGGGTCATGCTTCAGGTCTCATTTCAAAATCAAACCCTTTTTGGTTAATTAGGTCCTTCAATGCATTTTCAATGGACTAATACATGTACCTTCTGAGAAAAGTCAGCTGACACAAATATATAACAATGTTCAGTACCAGTTCAGTATCCCAGCTTCTGAAATACCTGGCAATCGAAAGATTCAGTTACAGAACAATCTCTTGTGAAACCCAGGGGAGCTGTTGATCACTCTAAGCCAAAATCACTCACCAGCGAGAAAGTTAGGAGTGTGATGGACAGCAAGATGGATCACTCTCCTTAATACGAAGCTGCGCATCAGAAAACCCCTCGGCTCTGGGCGCCAGCCATTCATAATGTATTCAATTTGAACCAAGACTTCAGGAACACCAAGCAGTCAAGTGACAAATATACAGATTATGAAAAAAATTGTAATTAGAAATGGTCTCTAAGGTTTCCATCCAATCAGAGAAACCGGTATTCATTACATAAGTCTCTTGATGCATCGATGATGCATAGCAAATTTTACATCAAGCATTTGAAAGTTATCAGAGATGGAGATCATTAATGATTTCGCATAAATTAAAGATGCATGGCCACCCATCCTTCCCACCACTCAGGAGAACTGATGTAGTTATTCATTGCAAGTCTTCTAATACATGGATGCTGTATACCAAGTTTCATATAGAACACTGAAACGGTATCAAAGATATACATCATTGAAGATTTTGCATAAATTAAAGATGGCCACCAAGGTTTCCGCCCAATCAGAAACACCAGAACTGTCATTTATCGTAAGTCTATTGATGCATCGATGATGTATATCAAATTTTACATCATGTACTTGGAACGGTATCAGAGATAGAGATCATTAATGATTTTGCATAAATTAAAGATGGCCACCCATCCTTCCCGCCACTCAGAGGAATTGATGTGGTTATACATTGAAGGTCTCTTGATACATCGATGCTGTATACCAAGTTTCGTATAGAACACTTGAATGGTATCAAAGATATATATCATTAAAGATTTTGCATAAATTAAAGATGGCCGCCAAGGTTTCCACCGAATCAGGGAAACTGGTTTGGTCATTCCTTTGAAGTTTCTTGATGCATCGATGATCTATACTAAGTTTCACACTGAACAGTGAAATGGTACCTGAGATGCACAAGATTAATGGTTTCGCATAAATAAAATATGGCCGCCAAAGTTTCCAACCAATCAGGTCCAGATTCAATAGGGTTCTAGGTCATGAGCATATAGATGTGCAGTGCAAGTTTGGTGTGCCTAGGGTAAGTCGTTCTAAAGATATCTTGGTAACGAGAAAGCTGTGATGATTTCGCATAAATTAAAGATGGCCGCCAAAGTTTCCAACCAATCAGGTCCAGATTCAATAGGGTTCTGGGGCACGAGCATATGGATGTGCAATGCAAGTTTGGTGTGCCTAGGGTAAGTCGTTCTAAAGATATCTTGGTAACGAGAAAGGTGTGACCGACGGACGGACGGACGGACGGAGGGGCGGACGGACAGCCGGACGGACGTACATGACGACGACAATACCCTTTCGGCCAAATTTTGGCCGAGGGGTAAAAACAAGAGAGTGCAATATCATTATACCAGATAGATAGACCAGGTTATCTATACGCCACAATGATAGTCATATTGGTATTTATTGCAAAGCGATGTACCTACCCTGTCCCTGCCAATTATAGGCTCAGTTAACTACAAATAACAGATCATGGCAATTAATACATAATATAAACCATAGACAGGCTATATACCGGTAAATGTTCTCTTTGACCTGAATTTTGCCACAAACCAATGGTATAATTACCCAAAACAAGTTAGGAAATGAAGGAGTTAAAAAAACACTTAGAAAGTTGCACGCCACAATAATACCTCATCAGAAAAGCTTTTATCACCCTTACATCGTATGTCTAAAATGACATGTCATGAGAAAAAAAAATACGAAGCTGCGCATCTGAAAACCCCTCAGCTCTGGGCGCCAGCCATTCATAATGTATTCAATTTGAAGCAAGACTTCAGGAACACCAAGCAGTCAAGTGACAAATATACAGATTATGAAAAAATTTGCCATTAGAAATGGCCTCTAAGGTTTATGTCCAATCAGAGAAGTCGGTATTCATTACATAAGTCTGTTGATGCATCGATGATGTATACCAAATTTTGTCATAGAGCATTTGAAAATTATCAGAGATAGAGATCATTAATGATTTCGCATAAATTAAAGATGCCGCCGCCCATCCTTCCCACCACTCAGAGAAACTGATGTGGTTATTCATTGCAAGTGTCTTGATACATGGATGCTGTATACCAAGTTTCATATAGAACACTGAAATGGTATCAAAGATATACATCATCAAAGATTTTGCATAAATTAAAGATGGCCATCAAGGTTTCCGCCCAATCAGAAACACCAGAACTGCCATTTATCGTAAGTCTATTGATGCATCGATGATATATGCCAAATTTTACATCGAGCACTCGAACGGTATCAGAGATAGAGATCATTAATGATTTCGCATAAATTAAAGATGGCCGCCCATCCTTCCTCCCACTCAGAGGAATTGATGTGGTTATACATTGCAGGTCTCTTGATACATCGATGCTGTATACCAAGTTTCGTATAGAACACTTGAATGGTATCAAAGATATATATCATTAAAGATTTTGCATAAATTAAAGATGGCCGCCAAGGTTTCCACCGAATCAGGGAAACTGGTTTGGTCATTCCTTTGAAGTTTCTTGATGCATCGATGATCTATACCAAGTTCACACACGGAACAGTGAAATGGTACCTAAGATACACAAGATTAATGATTTCGCATAAATTAAATATGGCCGCCAAAGTTTCCAACCAATCAGGTCCAGATTCAATAGGGTTCTGGGTCATGAGCATATGGATGTGCAGTGCAAGTTTGGTGTGCCTAGGGTAAGTCGTTCTAAAGATATCTTGGTAACGAGAAAGCTGTGATGGTTTCGCATAAATTAAAGATGGCCGCTAAAGTTTCCAACCAATCAGGTCCAGATTCAATAGGGTTCTGCGTCACGCGCATACGGATGTGCACTGCAAGTTTGGTGTGCCTAGGGTAAGTCGTTCTGAAGATATCTTGGTAACGAGAAAGGTGTGACGGACGGACGGACGGACGGACAGACGTACATGACGACAATACCCTTCGGCCAAATTTTGGCCGAGGGGTAAAAATATATAAGCACCTTTTATTTAAATTTCCCAATCACTTAGGTGATCAATTTCATCTGATTTAGAGCAGCAGTAATTCAGAGGGAGATCAGTTACCATGGTTACATACCATTTTCACAAAAGGCAATAGCATGTGATGGAGTTTTAGAAACAACAGTGCATCACATGAGAGTGTGACTAACGTCACAGGACCTACGAAGTAGGGTGGTCGCCGAAGTAGGTCAAATTTTCATCAAAAGTAGGTCAGCTTAATGATGGTGTAGGGGAACCCAAATGTGGTGAATATTCAGTCATCTTATGGTGTAGGGGGCCCAAATGTGATGAGTATTCAGTCATCTTATGGTGTAGGGGAACCCAAATGTGATGAATATTCAGCCATCTTATGGTGTAGGGGAACCCAAATGTGATGAATATTCAACCATCTTACTGATGGTGTAGTGGGCCCAAATGTGGTGAATATTCAGCCATCTTACTGATGGTGTAGGGGCCCCAAATGTGATGAATATTCAGCCATCTTACTGATGGTGTAGTGGGCCCAAATGTGATGAATATTCAGCCATCTTACTGATGGTGTAGGGGCCCCAAATGTGATGAATATTCAGCCATCTTACTGATGGTGTAGGGGCCCCAAATGTGATGAATATTCAGCCATCTTACTGATGGTGTAGTGGGCCCAAATGTGATGAATATTCAGCCATCTTACTGATGGTGTAGTGGACCCAAATGTGATGAATATTCAGCCATCTTACTGATGGTGTAGTGGGCCCAAATGTGATGAATATTCAGCCATCTTACTGATGGTGTAGGGGCCCCAAATGTGATGAATATTCAGCCATCTTACTGATGGTGTAGGGGCCCCAAATGTGATGAATATTCAGCCATCTTACTGATGGTGTAGGGGCCCCAAATGTGGTGAATATTCAGTCATCTTACTGATGGTGATGGGGCCCAAATGTGGCGAATATTCACTCATCTTTTGGTGTAGGGGAACCAAAATGTGATGAATATTCAGCCATCTTACTGATGGTGTAGTGGGCCCAAATGTGGTGAATATTCAGCCATCTTACTGATGGTGTAGGGGCCCCAAATGTGATGAATATTCAGCCATCTTACTGATGATGTAGGGGCCCCAAATGTGATGAATATTCAGCCATCTTACTGATGGTGTAGTGGGCCCAAATGTGATGAATATTCAGCCATCTTACTGATGGTGTAGTGGGCCAAAATGTAATGGATATTCAGCCATCTTACTGATGGTGTAGGGGAACCCAAATGTAATGGATATTCAGCCATCTTAATGATGGTGTAGTGGACCCAAATGTGATGAATATTCAGCCATCTTACTGATGGTGTAGGGGCCCCAAATGTGATGAATATTCAGCCATCTTACTGATGGTGTAGGGGCCCCAAATGTGATGAATATTCAGCCATCTTACTGATGGTGTAGGGGCCCAAATGTGGCGAATATTCAGTCATCTTTTGGTGTAGGGGAACCCAAATGTGATGAATATTCAGCCATCTTACTGATGGTGTAGTGGGCCCAAATGTGGTGAATATTCAGCCATCTTACTGACGGTGTAGGGGCCCCAAATGTGATGAATATTCAGCCATCTTACTGATGGTGTAGGGGCCCCAAATGTGATGAATATTCAGCCATCTTACTGATGGTGTAGGGGCCCCAAATGTGATGAATATTCAGCCATCTTACTGATGGTGTAGGGGCCCCAAATGTGATGAATATTCAGTCATCTTACTGATGGTGATGGGGCCCAAATGTGGCGAATATTCAGTAATCTTTTGGTGTAGGGGAACCCAAATGTGATGAATATTCAGCCATCTTACTGATGGTGTAGTGGGCCCAAATGTGGTGAATATTCAGCCATCTTACTGATGGTGTAGGGGCCACAAATGTGATGAATGTTCACCCATCTTACTGATGGTGTAGGGGCCCCAAATGTGATGAATATTCAGCCATCTTACTGATGGTGTAGGGGCCCCAAATGTGATGAATATTCAGCCATCTTACTGATGGTGTAGGGGCCCCAAATGTGATGAATATTCAGCCATCTTACTGATGGTGTAGGGGCCCAAATGTGGCGAATATTCAGTCATCTTTTGGTGTAGGGGAACCCAAATGTGATGAATATTCAGCCATCTTACTGATGGTGTAGTGGGCCCAAATGTGGTGAATATTCAGCCATCTTACTGATGGTGTAGGGGCCCCAAATGTGATGAATATTCAGCCATCTTACTGATGGTGTAGTGGGCCCAAATGTGATGAATATTCAGCCATCTTACTGATGGTGTAGGGGCCCCAAATGTGATGAATATTCAGCCATCTTACTGATGGTGTAGGGGCCCCAAATGTGATGAATATTCAGCCATCTTACTGATGGTGTAGGGGCCCAAATGTGGCGAATATTCGGTCATCTTTTGGTGTAGGGCAACCCAAATGTGATGAATATTCAGCCATCTTACTGATGGTGTAGGGGCCCCAAATGTGATGAATATTCAGCCACCTTACTGATGGTGTAGGGGCCCCAAATGTGATGAATATTCAGCCATCTTACTGATGGTGTAGGGGCCCCAAATGTGGTGAATATTCAGTCATCTTACTTATGGTGATGGGGCCCAAATGTGGCGAATATTCAGTCATCTTTTGGTGTAGGGGAACCTAAATGTGATGAATATTCAGCCATCTTACTGATGGTGTAGTGGGCCCAAATGTGGTGAATATTCAGCCATCTTACTGATGGTGTAGGGGCCCCAAATGTGATGAATATTCAGCCATCTTACTGATGGTGTAGGGGCCCCAAATGTGATGAATATTCAGCCATCTTACTGATGGTGTAGGGGCCCCAAATGTGATGAATATTCAGCCATCTTACTGATGGTGTAGTGGGCCCAAATGTGATGAATATTCAGCCATCCTACTGATGGTGTAGTGGGCCCAAATGTGATGAATATTCAGCCATCTTACTGATGGTGTAGGGGCCCCAAATGTGATGAATATTCAGCCATCTTACTGATGGTGTAGGGGCCCCAAATGTGATGAATATTCAGATGGTGTAGTGGGCCCAAATGTGACGAATATTCAGCCATCTTACTGATGGTGTAGGGGCCCCAAATGTGATGAATATTCAGCCATCTTAATGATGGTGTAGGGGCCCCAAATGTGATGAATATTCAGCCATCTTACTGATGGTGTAGGGGCCCCAAATGTGATGAATATTCAGCCATCTTACTGATGGTGTAGGGGCCCTAAATGTGATGAATATTCAACCATCTTACTGATGGTGTAGTGGGCCCAAATGTGATGAATATTCAGCCATCTTACTGATGGTGTAGGGGCCCCAAATGTGGTGGATATTCAGCCATCTTACTGATGGTGTAGGGGCCCCAAATGTGGTGGATATTCAGCCATCTTACTGATGGTGTAGGGGGCCCCAAATGTGGTGGATATTCAGCCATCTTACTGATGGTGTAGGGGCCCCAAATGTGGTGGATATTCAGCCATCTTACTGATGATGTAGGGGCCCCAAATGTGATGGATATTCAGCCATCTTACTGATGGTGTAGGGGCCCCAAATGTGGTGGATATTCAGCCATCTTAAGGATGGTGTAGGGGCCCCAAATGTGGTGGATATTCAGCCATCTTACTGATGGTGTAGGGGACCCAAATGTGATGGATATTCAGCCATCTGAATGATGGTGTAGTGGACCCAAATGTGGTGAATATTCAGCCATCTTACTGATGGTGTAGGGGCCCCAAATGTGATGGATATTCAGCCATCTGAATGATGGTGTAGTGGACCCAAATGTGATGAATATTCAGCCATCTTACTGATGGTGTAGGGGCCCCAAATGTAATGGATATTCAGCCATCTTACTGATGGTGTAGGGGTCCCGAATGTGATGGATATTCAGCCATCTTAATGATGGTGTAGTGGACCCAAATGTGATGAATATTCAGCCATCTTACTGATGGTGTAGGGGCCCCAAATGTAATGGATATTCAGCCATCTTACTGATGATGTAGGGGCCCCAAATGTGATGAATATTCAGCCATCTTACTGATGGTGTAGTGGGCCCAAATGTGATGAATATTCAGCCATCTTACTGATGGTGTAGTGGGCCAAAATGTAATGGATATTCAGCCATCTTACTGATGGTGTAGGGGTCCCGAATGTGATGGATATTCAGCCATCTTAATGATGGTGTAGTGGACCCAAATGTGGTGAATATTCAGTCATCTTATGGTGTAGGGGAACCCAAATGTAATGGATATTCAGCCATCTTAATGATGGTGTAGTGGACCCAAATGTGATGAATATTCAGCCATCTTACTGATGGTGTAGTGGGCCCAAATGTGATGAATATTCAGCCATCTTAATGATGGTGTAGTGGACCCAAATGTGATGAATATTCAGCCATCTTACTGATGGTGTAGTGGGCCCAAATGTAATGGATATTCAGCCATCTTACTGATGGTGTAGGGGTCCCGAATGTGATGGATATTCAGCCATCTTAATGATGGTGTAGGGGACCCAAATGTGATGAATATTCAGCCATCTTACTGATGGTGTAGTGGGCCCAAATGTAATGGATATTCAGCCATCTTACTGATGGTGTAGGGGTCCCGAATGTGATGGCTATTCAGCCATCTTAATGATGGTGTAGTGGACCCAAATGTGGTGAATATTCAGCTATCTTACTGATGGTGTAGGGGTCCCGAATGTGATGGATATTCAGCCATCTTAATGATGGTGTAGGGGACCCAAATGTGGTGAATATTCAGTCATCTTATGGTGTAGGGGAACCCAAATGTAATGGATATTCAGCCATCTGAATGATGGTGTACATAGTGGACCCAAATGTGATGAATATTCAGCCATCTTACTGATGGTGTAGTGGGCCCAAATGTAATGGATATTCAGCCATCTTACTGATGGTGTAGGGGTCCCGAATGTGATGGATATTCAGCCATCTTAATGATGGTGTAGGGGACCCAAATGTGGTGAATATTCAGCCAATTATGGATGGTAACTTTCATCAAAAGTAGGTCAGCTTAGAACTTGCAGGTAGCAGTCCCCTAATGCACGTTCATGACAAAAATCAAGGTTCTAGTGTCAACGGTTCTCCTTATTTTGCCAGCGAAAGGATTCAGATGGACTGACTCACTCATTCCGGACAATTTGCAAATGACAGCCTACTTCGAAGGAACATGATACATGAACATATCTTCCAGGTTTGCTTGTATAACACTTGATTAGTCAATTCAAATTTTCACATGGCAGTGTGACTAGTCACAGGACCTACGAAGGAGGGTTTGATATGATTTAAGTGTGTACCAGAGAGATGACTTGGGGGCCCTATGTGCTAGTACAGCAGTACAGCACGAGGTCACCCATCCAAGTCTTGACCGGGTTCAAAGTTGCTTAACTTCAGTGGTTTTATGACAACCGGTGTGTCCAACGTGATATGCCGTATGAGGGAACCTTCAAAAGTCACAGTGAAAACACAGCCAAGGGTTCCCGATGGGCATGACAGTGCACTCGTTGAGCCATCAATAAATGATAAAAAAAATAATTATAAATCAAATTTTCATCAGAATTTGGTCAGCTCATAACTTGTTCATGCCAAAAATCAAGGTTCTAATGTCAACGGTTCTCCTTATTTTGCCGACGAAAGGATTCGGATGGATTGACCGACTCACTCACTCACTCATTACTCGACAATTTGCAAATGGTAGCCTACTTTGTAGGAAAATGGAAATCTGTCGTATTGATTGGTTTGTGAAGTAAACTGGAAGATAATTCAGCCAAACGCAGAGGTTCTGTAGATGTTCATTACAATCGGCTTGAACTGGAACGTCTACAAATTGTACCTGATTATATATAAAACAGCATTCTGCCATCATGTGTTTTTGTAGAGCATTATCCTGCTTTAAAAGTATGAAGTCATATTGGTCTAAGGTAATTCCTTTAATAATTCAATCCCCCCAAGCAAAATTCAACCACCCAGATTTTTGGGGACAAATCAATCGGCTATCTCTTAAATCATTGAAATAATGAAGAAATAATGGATTATCTGCGTGGCTTCGAACCATTTGGTAAACTTCCTGCTCTAATAAATTTGACCACCCCCTGACTTCATAGTGTAAAATTTCACTTCCTGTGATTGTATTATTATAGGGATTACTGTATAAAACTTGACAAGAAATTGTGTAGATTTACGATAATTAATATAAAGAGAGTATATAAAGAATAGAATAACTGGGCTACTTCCAGCTGTGAAAATCTATACTTGGTAGGCTTGGACGGAGCTAGGCCTGCAGGAAAACGTGATCAGACAGACAAATACACAATAATGCTTAAACCCAAGCACGAGGAGAAAATAAATTGCTCTGATTTGATGTATGTCGGACGCATATACAGGTACAGTGCTGATTGAAAAGTTCCCCGGTTTAATAATTATTATCCAAGCCCAAGGGTATATCGTATTAGGTTTCAGCACAAACACAGGCCCGGTGAGAATACTACCCCGACTTCTCATTGGACAGCTCAGCCACCAATCGAATGCCAATGTTCATTACAAGGACGCTCTATATTGTGTAATTGAATGCCTCCAGGATTGTACATACATGTACCTAAATCATGATGTGTACACAATTGCTAAAGCTTAGCTACATGTAGGTCTCTCATAGTTAACTCAAAGAGATTGAGTTGCAGAAATCAAACATAATCTCTCTCGCTCCCCGATCACTCTCTCAACTTTTTCTTCAGGAGAGCTAATGATCACTCCCCTGGAATTTGGATATGCAATGAAGAGAGTGATCAATCTTGCACTAGTCGCACAAAACCCAATCCAGGAGAGTGAACTCTTGCAAATTTTACCATTTACAAGAGAGAGACTCATCATCCCAAGTCAGGGTTCATCAATCAATCATATATCCGAGCTATGACGGATGGCTTGTACACCACAATGAATACATGTATCAATCACTTCAATTGGAAATATTCCAGAGCGCATTCGTGACCTCTCCGAACACGCTCAAATTTGAAAGAATGGGGCGACAGACAACGTGTATATATTTCATGGTTGCTTTGAAGTCAGATGTTTGTATCCGTAATTGTTTTGACTCAAGAGACACCCTCAAGTTCAGTTTTCTCTCTTATTACAAAGAGTTTGTCCTTCAGCTTTTTTTTCGGCATAAACTGGGCCTTCATCTAAATATACCGAGATTGACCATTCCTATATATCAGCCCTTTGCGCACAACAGCTTTGACCTCGTTTTGAAATCAGATGCACGATTCCAAAACATCACATTTCAACGTCATACATGTAAGATGATGTCACAATCTTAGCGGGAATTCTCACATAGGGAAGTTCCTCATGACATTGCTGGACTATGCAGGTCAATTTCCATATGTACATACATGTTATGGTCACGCAGCATTGGCCTCGTTTTAAAATGGATGTGCGCAGAAATGCCTCCAAACTCGTCCATATTGGAACGGGGATGCCCACGAAGGTGTCATATTGCCCCAAAAAGCCATCAACTCATTGGCTGATATTTTAAACAGATGGTTCTACATGAATTAACTGTAAAGGTCTCATCTGAGTGCAGGACCTGTTAACTGTGCAGACTGGGGTATCAATGTTTGTTATACAAGTACAGGGTTAGATGCAGGATTTTCACCAAAGTCTTTGTTTGAAAATAGCTTTGTCGTTATTTGAAAAAACTAATTTTGCAAAATGGCTAATATCACTCAAATGGTGTTGAACATGCCAAAACATTGTCAGTTTGTGTTCTTTGAGTGTTTTACACAAACTACTGTGCCTTTTGCCCCTGATATTCACTTTAATCTATGAGTTTTCTAAAATAAACTCATTTGATTTTGTGGAAAAATGGTCATTTGATTTTATAGTTGTGTCCTTTTTAAGGATGCTGTGAGACCCTGTATCTAACTCTGAAGTACAAATGGTAAAGAATGGTGCTCCTTTCTAGATGTTTGAGTGATGGCAATTCAGTTGGGAACTCAACCTGATGAAAATTGTTACAATCATCAGATTCTGGAATTTTGATAGGGAATTATTAAAGGGATTACCACAGTAACCCTAATTATCCGCCAGCACATAAAACAAGAGCAGATTTTCCCAGGGCCCTAGCTAGCTTGGCACCTGGCCGGGATAGATTGATGTAGTTCAGATTGGTTAACATGGTGGAGACATATTCTGACAACCTGTTGACAGAATTTAATAAGTACTGTGCTATAACTGGTCCAGCGGACAACCAGTTACTGAGGATGGTGTTTAACCATGATACATCTCCTGTTATCAGCTAAACATCTTGTCTATCTCTTGTGTTTGCATTGAAAAAAGTTAGGTACATGTACATGTAGGTCATTGAAATGTACATCCTATTTTTCTCCTCAGAAATTCTTGTAATATCTCATTCTGTACAGGATTTTACAAAATTCTGTCAAAAACATTAATAATTTGTTGACCCAAACATTATTAAAAAAATATATATATATATAATGGTACAGTTATGGAAAATAATTTTGTGAACAGCCTTGCGAGGCAAACATTTTGCCTGTGCTGTAGTGATAGACTAAAACAGGAAATAATTGAAATAATTGTGTACTTTTTGTTATAGAGTTTTCTCTACATTCATGCCAATCTCAACAGGGTCCACAATTTGATAAAATTTGAAAATGCCTTTTCTATACATACATGTAGAAATTTCCAGGTAATGTGAGCATTGGGAGCAAATTTGATTTTTTATTCACAAAAATGCCACGAAAACAGAAGTCTGCTTTCACGGAGGAAAATGTGGCACATGTATACAAATTTATCCCATAATCGAGCAATCAAGTGCAACAAATTGCAGTTTGAAAGTACAAAATGGACAGAAAAAAATTTGTTCGAAGACATACATGTTGATAATTTGAACGAAGAATTAAACTTCATCGAACATGAAATCGTAATAATAAGTGTTTCATTCCAATTTTTCATACAAAGACGTAAGTGCTTTGAAGAACCCTTCCCCCATTGCATGAATGTGGAGCCATTACGTTATTGGTAAGGAATCGATGATAACGTTGGACAACTCTTCCAAACTGTTGGCCATACCCGATTCTCATCTCATTTTTCTGATGTATATAATCATGGAAAGTAAAGTTAGCAAACTAATCCAGATAAAACGTTTCATTGAAATCCTATGTTGGAAAAACAGTTGTGAATCCCACCTTACACAACATTGGGGGGAAAAAAAATGTATTTGGATATAAATGTATACCTCTAATAATTCAATTACCCTCAATTTTTGGGACAGAATTGAATCGACTCTTATAAATTTGATCACTATTTAAAATCATTGAAATAACAAGAAAATAATGGATCATCATCATTTTGGACCATTTTATCAATTTCTTGTTCTCATAAATTTGATCCTGGTGGAAAATTTCACTTCCTGTGATTGAATTATTAGAGGGAGTCCTTATAGTCACTGTTTTACACTCCTATTGAGCACTCAGACAAAAGGCTCATGGTAAATGCCTCCAACAGTTCAACCTCAGGAATTGAAATTTCCCACCATACCATCTAAGGTGATCAAATTTGGTACAACAGGAAGTTGACAAAAAGGCCTGAAATCTTGTAGATAATTACTTCAATGATTGTAGAGGATGATCAAATTGATTAGAACCACTGATTGAATTAGGGGGGGAGGGGGGGGTGATTGAATTCCAACACTGGGTGATTGAATTATTAGAGGCATTACCGTAACTGTAGTTCATGTACATGTAGTCCAATATGCTAATAGTGAAGACATTTTCTGACAACCTGTTGGAAAAGATTTAATAAGTGATTAGCTGGTCCATCAGACAGAAAGCAGCTACCATGGGAGCATAGTAACCCCAGCTAACTGAGGGAGCAACATCCACTATGTACCTGCATGGGCCTGTACTATAAATAGTTATATATACAGTGTAAAGACAGGGAGAGAGTGATTAATGTATTTCTTCCATGGTACGGATGAGCACAACCAGACAGAGAAGAATTATCTCTGTGGATTACTTTTGCAAAAAGTGGAAACAATTAAATAACGCACATTGAGAACAGGCTATTATTGAGGTGTTTCCTTTCTGCGAGCCTATGTTGGGACAAAAATAATGAGTTGATAAATTTTAGTGATAAAGATTTCAACCATTAAGATGGAATAGGACAGTCCTGAGGTGGAACTCCCCAACGACAAAAGGCATGAAATGATGTCATGGCCCATGTGATATCACACCGAGGTTGCAATGAACCATATCTTAACATTGGAAACGCTGTATTACTGAGTTTTACATGTGATAATTTCTGTTTGCAAATGCCTATTTAACTCCAGGACAATAACATCTTCAAAATTGTTTGGATTTTTAGTACTTTGAAATCCACAATTATTTATAACTATTTTCCAGGTTTTGCGGTATAGCCAATGTTCAAGCATTACCCAGTGCTTAACCTTGACTCGATGTCACATGGACAATGACTTCATTTTGTGCCTTTCATGGCTAAAAGTTCTATCTCGTGATTGTCCTATTGTTCTATTATTCTCTTCTCCAATATTTCTGGATGTTCTGGTTCAACCGGAACAGCTCGGACTGATCCCGTCACACCCGGCTCATGATGGCAAATCTTCATGGCTGCACACCATCTTAGAGAATTCCAGGAGGTGGATAGAGGTGCCATAATGGAGATGACATAGATGTGTCTGCAATCCAGTCTTCCAGGGGCAGTTACAGGGATATTAGGGGGGTCAATCAAGCGCAGTTTATCAATCAGGGACAGTTACAGAAACAATAGGACGCTCAATCAGGGGCAGGTACAGGGATGGCAGCGGCAGTTATATGGAAAGTATTAAGACAATCAGGGGCAGTTACAGCGACAGTACGAGGAGCAATGAGGGGCAGTTGCAGTGGGACAGTAGTTGTATCAATCGGGGGAGGTATTTGATCTTAAAAGGATCAATCAGGGGCATTTATACAGGGACAGTAGTGGGAGGGAGGGAGGGAATTTGGCTTAATGTCATACTCCAGTTTGTTTCACTCATATGGTGACAGTCAGTTTGGTTGGTGGAGGGAGCCGGAGTACCCGGAGAGAACCACCGCCCTTCGGCAAGTAACTGACAAACTTTCACATATTGACCAGCTGGGCTCGAACGGGACAGTAGTGGGATCAATCAGGGCCAGTTACATGGAGAGTAGGAGGATCAGTCAGGGGCAGTTACAGGAAGAGTAGGAGGATTTATCAGGGGCAGTTACAGGGAAAGTAGGAGGATCAATCAAGGACAGTTACAGGGAAAGTAGAAGGATCAATCAGGGACAGTTACAGAAAGAGGAGGAGGATCAATCAGGGGCAGTTACAGGGAAAGTAGGAGGATCAATCAAGGACAGTTACAGGGAAAGTAGAAGGATCAATCAGGGACAGTTACAGAAAGAGGAGGAGGATCAATCAGGGGCAGTTACAGGGACAGGAGGACCAATCAGGAGCTGTTACAAGGAGAGTAGGTGGATCAATCAGGGTCAGTTAAAGGGACAGTCGGAGAATCAATTAGGAAGATACATGGAGAGTAGGAGGATCAATCAGTGGCAGTTACAGGGACAGTAAGAGGATCAATCAGAGGCAGTTACATGGACAGTAGGAGGACCAATCAGGGAGGTAACAGAGACAGAAGAAGGATCAATCAGAACAGTTACAGAAACAGTACGAGATCAAATGGGTCATTATGGAGACAGCAGGAAGAAGAGTCTCTGATATAAGGAGAATGGAACCAGACTATTTGTCTGCGATATTCTTTCGGATCAGTGCTTATCAGAAAAATAATCACTCCCAAAGGGTCATGGTTAATGATTTTATCATAATCTGTCTACCATGCATGTAGAGCAATTTATGTTCCAAGGGCTCATGAACCAAGATGATGTCTAGGTCGAAGACCCTGATAATTAATAATAATGAGCTGACATGGTGCAGACAGTTTTATTCTTAACATATGGGCTGAGCTCACCTCAGCAGCAGGCTAATTCAATGATAGACTTACCAGCCCGTAAAAAAAGTAGAGTAAAATCATGAAAAAAATATATATACTTTTAAGGATATTCAGGTCTGAAGAGAACTTGTACGAATCTCAATATCTCAGGAAAACTATATGTATTGAGCTAGGAAGTCAAGAGCCTACAAAATTGTTCACATCACTGAGTTCAGAAAAAAAGAACAAGAGGAACATTTTCAGTCAAATTTATCTTTGTGAATTTGAGTTGATACACACTAACACACTTCTGACACACTAACTATATGTACAGTATATCCTTCCCCTACCACTTCTGACCCATTAACTACATGTACAGGATATCCTTCCCCTGCCACTTCTGACACACTAACTACATGTACAAGATATCCTTCCCCTGCCACTTCTGACACACCAACTACATGTACAAGATATCCTTCCCCTACCACTTCTGACACACTAACTACATGTACAGGATATCCTTCCCCTACCACTTCTGACACACTAACTACATGTACAAGATATCCTTCCCCTACCACTTCTGACACACTACATGTACAGGATATCCTTCCCCTACCACTTCTGACACACTACATGTACAAGATATCCTTCCCCTACCACTTCTGACCCATTAACTACATGTACAGGATATCCTTCCCCTATCACTTCTGACACACTAACTACATGCACAAGATATCCTTCCCCTACCACTTCTGACACACTAACTACATGTACAGGATGTCCCTCCCCTACCACATCTGACACACTAACTACGTGTACAGGATATCCCTCCCCTACCACTTCTGACACACTAACTACATGCACAAGATATCCTTCCCCTACCACTTCTGACACACTACATGTACAGGATATCCTTCCCCTACCACTTCTGAAACACTAACTACAAGATATCCCTCCCCTACCACTTCTGACACACTAACTACAGGATATCCTTCCCCTACCACTTCTGACACACTAACTACATGTACAGGATATCCTTCCCCTATCACTTCTGACACACTAACTACATGTACAGGATATCCCTCCCCTATCACTTCTGACACACTAGCTACATGTACAGGATGTCCCTCCCCTACCACTTCTGACACACTAACTACATGTACAGGATATCCCTCCCCTACCACTTCTGACACACAAACTACATGTACAGGATATCCCTCCCCTACCACTTCTGACACACTAACTACATGTAAAGGATATCCCTCCCCTACCACTTCTGACACACTAACTACATGTACAGGATATCCCTCCCCTACCACTTCTGACACACTAACTACATGTACAGGATATCCCTCCCCTACCACTTCTGACACACTAACTACATGTACAGGATATCCCTCCCCTACCACTTCTGACACACTAACTACATGTACAGGATATCCCTCCCCTACCACTTCTGACACACTAACTACATGTACAGGATATCCTTCCCCTATCACTTCTGACACACTAACTACATGTACAGGATATCCTTCCCCTACCACTTCTGACACACTAACTACATGTACAGGATATCCCTCCACTACCACTTCTGACACACTAACTACATGTACAGGATATCCTTCCCCTACCACTTCTGACACACTAACTACATGTACAGGATATCCTTCCCCTATCACTTCTGACACACAAACTACATGTACAGGATATCCTTCCCCTACCACTTCTGACACACTAACTACATGTACAGGATATCCCTCCCCTACCACTTCTGACACACTAACTACATGTACAGGATATCCCTCCGCTACCACTTCTGACACACTAACTACATGTACAGGATATCCTTCCCCTATCACTTCTGACACACTAACTACATGTACAGGATATCCCTCCCCTACCACTTCTGACACACTAACTACATGTACAGGATATCCTTCCCCTACCACTTCTGACACACTAACTACAGGATATCCTTCCCCTACCAAGGTTTCTGTATATGTCTACTTTCAGGGTTGCATCATCTTCATACAAAAGCCGAGTCCTCTGTTCAGACTTCAAATTAGCCTTGATGAAACTAACTAACTAGCCTTGATTAGCCCATGGTGTAACTAGTCAGACCTACCACCATATTAGGAGGACTGACATACATTGTAACCATGGTAACCATGCTGATAGAATATGTCAACCTACACACAGTTGTTGGGTATGTTCTCATTGGCTCGTCTCTGGTTTGCAGATGAAATTTACACCTCAGGTTTTGAATGGTTTGATCTGTCAAATACTTCAAAGTATAAACCGAGAAATCTGGTTGTGCCTGAAGATAATGTATGTTGCATTACATGTAGCTGGGGATCAGGTTAACTATTGCCTGAACATGATCTACACTATTCATCCTCATCAAACTGTACCAGATACAAATGTACCATCTCTTCAGCATCTGCTGAAAGTATGCTCCAAATTGTCTATAAATTTCAGCACTGACGCAGTACGTTGCTCTTTGAAAGGAAGCCTGCAGCATAGATGAACTTTCAATGGAAAATCATACTGAACATCTGCTTTCTTTATATGCTCTGATAGTTTCATCAGCTGAGATGTTTTATAAGAACAAAGCTGCATATACTGCAGTCATGCTGGATGTCGTACAGCATCAAAGCTGCTCCAGGGTATTAATATGCGAGCACTATACTTCGATGACAAGTATGCTGAACATACAGCAACAACAGCAATAACTGGCACACCGAACAGCAACATCAATGCAGCTACAGACTTGCAGCCTCCATGAGTCAACACTTTTTTCACAACAAATAATACATCATAATACATAAGTACATTAATGTAGGTAATGAGATTTTGGGGTGAAAACCCATCTCACAATAAAGAAAGAGTTCATGGGTAGGATGATGGCGATCCCAGCATAAAGAAAAGAGAGAATGTAACTTTGTGTATTTCTCATAATCAGCTTACTTAATTCTGCAGGATTTTCTCAATGCTGTTCAAAGTGTAGTAAAAGGCCAGTGTTTGTTTGTTTGTTTGAAATTTTACTCATCTGAGGTTGCCCATGGTTGAGTATGGTTTTTGTGTACAAAGTTTTTGAGTGTCCATGCTGGTGGAAGCTGACCATGCCCGTTTCAACAATGGTCAAGCCTATTTTATTGGAAACATGAGCAACCAAATTATGACCATTTTCGGACCATGGTCAACCAGGCCTGACCATGTTTGTCCATGGTTGCTTGCCCATGGCCAACCATGGTTACAAGACTGTGGGGCCATTATATCGCCTATGTATGCCAGATCTTAACTATGATCCCCTGGCTACCATCATGACCATATTGCTGCAAGTTAAGCCTTGTGCTGTCAACTCCGGATATACACTTTGCTAGACTGTCATGTTCCCAGTGTCGGTTTGATTGTCTTTCGAAACAATTTGGAGACACGTGTGGGAAATCCAACCAGACACAGCTCCCTTCAACTAAAACATATTATTTCATTAAATATTTCATGTGAGTTTGGGATTTATTACTAGAAACCATGTCTACAAAAGTAAAACAGAGTGTCATTTATTCAGAAAAGTTCGTTGAAATGCGTAAAAATGCATCTCGTTTACAACCAAAATCCAGGAAGACATTCTCCTCGTTCAAGATATCAAATTGAAGGGCAACAACTCTGCTTTCATTTCCGTACAAGCTATGTGAGAGAAGTTGTAGAAATGTGTCGATGTTACTGGGTAAAATGGTCATGTGAAGTTCTGATCACCGGACGTAACCCGACTTCCGGATTGGTCAAACTGCTCAAAATATCGTTGAATACGCATTCGCCGTAGCCGAATTCGACAGAATCAGAATGGCGTTTGGTTTCATTGGGCGAAGCCACATGTCAAGTATACAACATGATTTTTACCGATTTACGTGGAATGTTTAAAAAATTTCAATATTCCTTAAGTATGCTACAAGTAATTAGGAATACATACCGTGACATCTATAAGTATTTAGAGGAGTTATTTAGTCGAGATGAAGCAAGACAGACCATCCATCGACCGTAGTATTCTGAACGTGATAAAATTCCTTACTTGAGTTTTTACCGTACACTATTTTTGTCGAATTGCAATACCTAAATATTTCTAAAGCTGTAAAATGCCAATGTAATGAATGTATATTCAGGGTTTCAAATACCATCCATTATTTAAATTTATTTATCAATTCCAACGACTAGACAATCACCGTTTTTAAGCCCATTTTGAACAGTTCAACTCTGCTTGACAGCCTGGCACTCAGACTTCGACCAGCGTATAACTGTCTGACAGCACTAGGGTTAATATAATTACACATTTAAGAAGCCATATTCTACATGTACATGCTCTTTGGCTCGCGACAAAAAAACCCCTGTCCTTTCTTGTCAAAATTTATGGTAATCGAAGATAAATATTCTTATACATTTTCCTACAATTTCTGTGGATTCCTTCGATTTCAATTCTATCACATATATGCCTTGACCTTTAAAGAATTCAATCATGCTTTACACGAATGGACGAAGTCGCCAAGGTGCCGAGCTTGGAGCCTTGTGAACACCAAAGAGAAGGTCATGGGTGACTATAATCTACCAAAGATGTGCCAATGACAGCAGCGAGAAATTACCATTATCCCTGAGCTAGATTATCATCATCATTAGGAACTTGTTCAACCTTTCAGATCAGGATTTCAGTCTATCCTAGTTTTGCAGTTGTCAGCTCTATAATATCATTTGGTTCATATGTATGAATAACCAGTGATTCTAATTCTGAATGCAATAACTGATGAGCTCAAAGCCACATGTATAACCCTTTAAATAATATCACATGGTTGTACTCACCTATGTACATTCTTCCAAATGCCATCTTCTTTACAGCAGGACTTTCTCAGCATCAGCATGCACTGAATTAATACAGATTACAGTCATTGAAACTGTTCCACAAGTCCACAACTTGAGGATAATTCTGACCTTGTACATGTATGTAAGTGGAATGTACAGGCCAATTTCCTCAGACTGCACACTGTTAAGGGGTTCGTGGTCAAGCCAAGAATATTGATCCGACTCCATATATTAGGAGATCCGTACAGATTACATTGGAATGGTACCTGAGCTCTTCGTGTTCCGCTATATCGACATTTGAAAAGTTCACCGTTATAAATAAAGCATGAACGTGTATGCGTGTTCCTCTGAGAATTGATCCCTCATGATGTCCCAATTTTAAATACATGTATCATAGATGATGCTGCAAGCAACTAAATTGGAGATGCCATCAACATTTCAAATTGTATGATTTAATGAGGGGGAAGAAATCTGAGAAGCTTATTCCTGTAGCTTTGAATAAATACAAGCCTGTCACTGTACAGACAGCAATGAGGTAAAGGCATTTAATGTATCCTTCTAGTTCAGTTTAACATTAGGAATGCAACTTGCAAGCAAACATTAAGACAGAAAATATGCAGATTGGTTATGCAATCGAAACAGTTTGTTATATGCTCGATTGATAGGTCTGCATTGGACAGCAAATATTTTTCATGCAGCATTGCCATTGTGTTCGTCATAATTATTCAGCAAAACCAACAATGTTCATTGAACAGGCATTCTCTTATACATGTACTTCTTAATAAATTCATCAATCAACAACTGGATTCCATCAAAAAGTTTTCCCAACCACGATGACTGATGCCATTTTCTCGGTATGTGTTTTCATCCGATAAAATACGAGTGAATCACTATTGAAGCTACGAGTTCTTAACTATATTGTGACAGATCGCTTTGCTTCCTACCACAGTTTGACCATAATTGTGACATGAAATCTCCAAAAAAGTTATTGGTCGACATTCAGTAGCTGAAATGTAAATGTGCACTCTTCTTTATTGCACGGCACATTGTATTAATTTGTGGCTATTTCTGGACCCACAGAAATAACTGGTATTCATTGAGGGCTCCGAATCATAGCCATTCAACCCCTGACATTTCGGGCCAGAGCCATTTTATCTACAAGGAGCTGAGTAGAGCAAGAATAATACAATCCCCGAATGTTCATCTCGATGAAACATACATGTGACTTCCACTGGTCGTACTCCTGGCAACCTTATTCCCACAACGGAGGGCCAAATTACACTGTGCCGCCTAAAGCTCAACAAAGGCCGAGTACTGCGCTGCTGGGTGGAAATTAGAGAAACTGCATGTAATAATGTTGATTGCTTCTTGGTGGATACTTAGATCAGGGAATTGAAGTGACACTGCATACGTCTAATACAAGATAGGATACAACAGGATCCTAAATTGAGGCTCTTCCAGAACAAGAAAAAATAAAATAAAAATAAAATGAGTCACCACACCATTTCATTTTTTAGCCTCAAATTATCTCTGAAATTAGTACCAGTACACAATAATGACACTTTGCATACCACAATCACTGGATCAGTTTACAAATTCCATTTGATTTATAAACATTTGATATATATGTAAATGTATCATTTCATACATGTTGTGCTTCACTGATGAAGAATTTCCAGCATTTGACAATGGGTACAATAGTCGCTCAATAATTAATAAATATTTTGTGATAGTAGCTCAATATTTTGCATATCAATTTTCATGATAGATCAAAATTTCATGACACACATCCAGCTTGGTAATACACATGTGGCTTAATATGTGATTAATACAAATGTATGACCTGGGCTGCAAATCTCTAACAATTACTCGGCATACTCTGCCGTCTAGTATTAATGTAAAGTGGCCCATTGCAAGTGCTATGTTCATCTTGGATTCAAATTCCAAATACTGGTTTACAGAAGCATTTAATGTCTGGGTTTTTTTTAGCTTATCGTTTCGTTTAAACCGCGTGTTCCATTTGCATTATTTTACTGGTTCGTTAGTGCTATAATATCATATTCTTTGTGACGATAGGATATCATTTCACCCATAAAAGGTTTAATTGTCATAAATTCATTTAGTTTGTCAATATCGTTTGCTCGAGCATTAATATTTTCGTTCCATTTCAATATTGTGCTTTTTAACTTAACTTACGTTCACATCAACCTAAAAACTGTTGGACATGTTGGAACTATGACATATTCAATAGACTTCATACTCGCCACAATTAAGTCTTTTTAGAAAATGGCTGTTTTAGTGCAGCGAAAACTACGTGGAGTCAAGGTCAAACAAACGCATTTCTCAGTATCAATTTGCCTGACAAATCATTTCGCCTGGTAAACATTTCACTTGATCTATGAAAAGACAAACATTTGGTGTTGCTTGGTAAGCGAAAACACAATATGAATGAAATGATGTTGAATCTTATGATAAAATCTTTTACATGTAGTTCAAAAAGAGTTACGTTATAATTTATAAATAGCTAAGTTTGGGTTCATTAATGCTAAACAAAATGAAATGTGTTTACCCCATGCACCACAGTAGAATTCAAATATACCATTAGGATTCTCATAACAACTGTCAGACACTATATACATGTACATACAAGTATAACCCTCTATGGTTTTACCCCCTTGGATGTTACACATTTCGCTGACATAAAACAGATGCTAGAACCCATCATCTGAATTTATCTGTTTTGATTTATCACTGGGCCATAAAAGACTCAAGTGAAAATGATGCCAAGGTTGGTGTTTACACTGTGGTAGACCAATAGTACCACCACCTGGTTGTAAAATGTTGATGCCAAATTTTGATTTTATCTTCTGTATATGTAGTCCTTGACTGATAAAACAAATGCAACCCTGGAAGTCGAAACCCTAAACAAACATATTGCCAAACTTCAAGAAATTATGAGTGCAACATTTCTATGCAGAAGGAGTATTTAGTATATGATGAAATACTAGCCACTGAGCAACTTTGAGGGTTAAAATTATAAGGCAGATCAATGCACAAATTCTCCAAACATTTTATAATCTCAAAATTCAATGAAAAATTGTGCATGGGAGTATTTCTATAAATGAATTTCCCCCCTAAATTTGGGGGGGGGGGGCTCAGCTCAGGTTATCGATCGTTATCTGACTCGGACACCATGCACCAACAGGTTACGGCCACCAATGTCTCTAAACTGAGGCATGATTAATGATGGCATGCTCAGTTTCAAGTTTATTCATGTAAAATTTTGACCCTTCCAAAAAACATGAAACCATCATATATAATGTTATAACAATTCAGCATCAAAATGATAGTACGGGGTGTCAATCAATGGAACCTTTAACAGTGTCCATTTACAAAAGATCTACCATATTGAAATTTTCGAGTTAATCATACATGTACCAGTGTCTGAAATAAGCGAGTTCAATTTGATCAGTGATTTTCCAAAAATTTGATCGGACATCAGGCCTGGAAATAATTTTTTCATACCTGCCTGACAAAATGACAGGCACCAGCCATTTGGTACCGGTCATTTTAAATGGTGTACCTGTCATATATCTTAATAAGCAAAACTGAACTACAAAATGTAACAACAATAGTAATAAATTGTCAACTTGTGTTAAAAGTTAACATGAAGCTGCGCTATCGAAACCCCTCGGCTCTGAACCCCAGCTATTATAATGTAAGGGTGTCTCTACCAATTGATTGGCTTGTGGGAAGAAATATTTACCCCTGGTATTGTAAGTGTACTTTCTTTGAAAAAAAAAAAAAGTTTTCCTCCCCTTAAATTAATTTGTTTCTGGAATAAATTGAAAGAGCTGTATCGATGTCTCACCAAAACTACAGTACACATGGCTAGATAAATACAGTACATGTATACTAAATGGCACATGTATGTCATTTTCAAAACAGATTTGCAAGCATTCTTTGCATTGTCTAAGAGAATAAATCAGTCATCCAATCAATAAATAAATGTGATAGTATACTAACATGATATAGAAATAATATGCAAACTTAACATAAGAATTAGTGGATTTTGTTAGACAAGGGGCATAACTCTGCAAAATACTTTCTGACACGACTCATTTTCGATAGGCATCTAGTGTCATTTTCAAAACAGATTTGCAGGCATTCTTCGCATTGTGTGGAGCTGGGCAATGATATAATGTGCTAATTACCCTGCACATGTCGTGTTGTGGGGAGAAAAATTCTTTACATATTGAAATAAATGTTATACCAATAAAAAGCCTGATGTGTTGTCTTCCACTGTGTGAAATTTCATGTAAAACTGACAATTACTTTACGTTTTAACGTAATTTAAATTGCGCGCATATTATGGTTTGTCACTCACTTGGCGACAGGGCGCCCATTGTTTCAGTATGCCGGCTCAACGCTACCGTCTCGGGCAAGCGGAGAAATCCCCGCTCGAGTGAAATACCGGGAAAAACACCCTTCATTCATTTTGGTCGCGCCGTGCCAGTTTGCATATTATCCAATAAAAAAATGGCTTATAACCTTCTCTGGACGATATTGAACCAATCAGAGACGGGAACTTTCCGAATGTTCGGGACTTTCGGTGCCATTTTGTTTTATTTCGTTCTGCTAAATTTTCCCTTATGTTTCGTTAGCTGCAACTTGAAAAGTTTTCGGCCGATTACGAAGTTCCCAATATCATTTTGTAGGAAATTTAGTTGACTTTAATTTAAATGTAGTAAAGAAACAGTTGAAATGGAATTCACAGCGCGCCTCCCTGTCAAAGTGGATAGGGTCGCAAAGGTCGAGACGAAATTCTGTCGAGTTCCGACACTGAGGGCACTCGCGGGAAACTTTATCAGGTACGTATGCTGTCTCTTGTGACATAAAGGCTGGTCTTCTTATGAAAATACACCGTAATTGGAATTCTCGTGAGTTGTTCATTAAATATTGCTAACGGACTATGAACAGAATTTTGACAAAAGATAATAACACCAAAACACGTAATGCCATCTTCCCCATGACTTGCGATAAAACCGAAAATGAACTCGCCCGGCACATAACAGTAACACCAGACTGAACTTCCGGGACAGTTCATTTCGGTACACCACAGGGTGGACAGGTTTGCACTCTGGCTATGAATACACTACAACTCAGCAGGTTTCCTGTATTATCAGTACTACAATAACATACATTATGAAATGATTAATTTAATATCATTATAATTCAAGCATACGTGTACATTGGGTTAGCATAAAGAAATAATAATAAAAAAACATACAAATTACACTTAGCAGATGTACAAGACATAGCCATAATATTTGTTTAAAAAGTATTTATAAACTGTAGATTTAAATATAGACACAATGGCACATGTAGGAGAGACTGGAGTTGAAGGGGGGTGGGAGGGGGGGGGGGCGGGTTGGGTGCTACAAAGGTTGACTTTGTCATGATTTTGTTATTTCAATATTTATGAGACAGCCTTTTCGATGGCAACAAGTTTGATATGACTTGATCATGAGGACGACTAATAAGTGAAGTGACACTCTGTGCTAGATTATGTTTTGTGTGGTTTACGTTTTTCTTTTAACTCCATTAAAATCCATCTATTTGTTGTCTGACATCACAGGATATCTAGCACCTGGTGATTTTGGACAGTCATATCTAATAAAAAAACTTAACAAAACTTAACAAAATGATTAACTTGCAAATATGTGATACATTTATTCTTTTCTGTTTTATTTAGATCACAGAACCATAGACCTGCGGTACATGTAGTTTGTACAGCAACAAACAGGGACATGCTGGAAAACTTATTCAGTGTTCGCAACATCAGTGGAGCACGTGTCCTGCCTCGTTTATATGACTATTGCATTGAAAATAATTTCATCACATCCAATGTTTCCCTGAAGCCTTTCTGGAAGCGAATTGTCACATTGGAGCAGAAATTTATGTCTTTAAGAAAGGCGCATAATTCAAGATGTGAGCGTGAGGGAAGCCACCAGCATGAACAATTGACACATTTCTTGGATCAGCCTTTTTACCGGTCGCTGCAGCAGCACACTCCTATTTCTCCAAGTGTCCATGTTCCATCTCCAAGTGCAAGTCCGCAAGATATATTTACATCTCCGGCTGGTCCGGCAAGTTCACCTTGTCATCGTATGAACTTGGAAACCCCCCATACTGACAGCGCCGCATCTACAAGCAGTTCCGTTGGTATCCAGGTCGCCAGTCCTCAAATAAAAACAGAGGGACAGCTCAAAAGAATTGAAAGGAAAGCAAGGCGGCGTATTAACTTTCACGAAGAAAAAATTAACAAACTCAAACAGAAGTTGGACGGCAAAAACACTGAAATGGAAGAGCTGGAAATAAAGAGAAGAAAAACGGTTGTGTCACTAAAGGAGAAATGTTTGAAAGTCATTGAACTGAACAATACATGCAAGCAACTGTCGACCGACAACAAAAAGTACTCCAGAATGTTCCAACACAACGATAGTGGTAGTGAAGATGAAAACCAAACAGTGATCGAGTTACTGGATGAAAATGCTGAACTTAAACGTAAAAATGAAGTATTGAGTAACAGCTTGACGAGTGAAAAAAAGAAAATGAGGAATCTGCAGAAAAAGGTGTCAAAGCTAAAAACAAATGAAAAGGACACGCGGTCTAGTGTACAGGAGCTTTGTGGGAAATTAGTTTCCGGGGAGGATGGTGCAGAGTGTGTTAAAAATATCTGCAAAACTGTATCTGCTTTACATGGTGACAAGGCATTGTTGAAGGTTTTGACGGAAGCTGTTAGCAGCAAAATCAGCACAAAAACGAACAATCACGCTTACTCGGATCACATCACGTTATTGATGATAGAACTGCAAAATCTGGGTGTGTCCCAGACTGTTGTTGGACAAGTTGCCAGTTGTTGTTCGTTACATCTGTGCGGTCGCGAGTTGGACAACATTGTTTCTCGCCGTACAGCTGGACGCATGGTCCGAAGAGGTGGAATTTTGTCAGATGTACAAGTGGCGTTGGAACTCGAAACAAATGCTTCCCGTGGATTACGAGTTGGCCAGGACACCACTACAAGACGCGGTACAGAACATGTTTCCACAGTGTGGGGAATACGCGACACTTCAGGTCACGTAAAATATTTACAGTCACGGATAGGATGGTTACCAAATCACACAGCTGACGAGCAGAGTAAACATATCGTTCAACAGTTGTCTGGATTCCGCGAACTCCTGGATTGTATGAACTTGTCTCATGACCAGCAGCTGTCAGTCGCACATGTAGTAGAATTTATCGGCAGGGGTCGAAATGTTTGAAAATCTCCACCTGTCACATGTGACAGGTAGAATCATTTTCTACCTGTCACATTAAATTATAACCTGAACAAAACCATGTCATTCATTTTTCCATGGTTAAAACTGTAATGATGATGAACTATCTCAGAAGCTGTCAATCAAGTATTTGCGAAAATATTTTTTTGTCACCCACTGTAAAATATAATGTACATGAATGTACCTTTCTTTGATAAGCTTACGTTTTGTGTTGAACATTGTATTTGTTCAGAACACCAGCCTGAACAATGGAACTTTGACATACATGTGTGGCTAAAGACGAGCAGTGATCGACTATATATCATCAAAAAAACAAGAACTTGTGATTCAAATGGTACATGTGCCACTTTCTACAGCAGCTACACTGTCATGACTGTAGGCCTACATATACTGTATTCTGTGTTTGACATTAAATTCTGACCTGCAATTTCAAAGAAATCTAAAATCTTAAAATTCAGCAATGACATTGGTCAATTACTTGCCCCCAGCTTGTCTTTGTCTTGTTACCATATGAAAACATAACAGGGCTACATCTGGAGCCAATTTAGTTTCGGAAATGGGCGCCCAAAACTGTTTTTGTTCAATTTGAAAGGATTTCTGAAGGAAATACTCGTAGAAAAAGCTTTTGGGAGCCTCAGTATCAATCTGATATGCATAGCTGGGTACCAGTATTGAATTTCATGGCTCTTTGCGCAGAAATTCACTAACGAAAATTGGGCCCTCAATAATGAATTAGGAATGGGATGGGAACCTGCAAAAAATTCCTGGATACAGACTTGCGTAAGCAACAATTCTATCTATACTTCCGGATAAAAATGCACAAATCGTGTTCAGATGAATGTGCAAAATTTCACTTCTCCGAGAAAAATTGTCTCCGATATGTAGCTGAAAATCCCGTTCCCTCTCAGTCAATCATCAATGTGAGACAGACAGTCATAGTTCAATCAGCTGATCAGCCAGTGCCGGTGTCAGTGGCACAGTCACGGCTGGTCGGCAAGCCGCCCGATTTATTAGTTTCCTCCACATTATTCCGTTTGAGGAAATTATCCATTTCAAAAGTTAAAGAAGTCAAATTTTTTTTCAGAGATATGATTGCTGGTCTCTTCCAGTGCTTCCCGCCACGGACATAAACACAAAAGAAATGATGACGTAGACAACAAGCTAGCAATATCGGGAACCCTCAATTTTCCCAAGATATATAAGCAATAAACGGGCGTTCGAGGGGACCCGACAGTCATAGAGATCACTTGCTTGGACAACTTACCTCCCTTGGTGTTCTTCGCACAGATATCGTAATAAAGTGGAGAACGAATGTCGGCGAAACATGACATTTTAGTTGAATTTCGGTGTTTTCTTGATTTCTTGAACATCGTAATGATTTAGGAAACTGATAAAACAGTTAGTAGAAGTTTTTTTCTACCTGTCACTTGCGACAGGTAGTTTTTTGTTCTACCTGTCACAAGGAAATATTACCTGTCGACGACAGGTGGACAGGCGGACTTTTCGACCCCTGATCGGTGATCATGTAAATGACAAATTGCACAGGAATTTGGAACGCGAACACCTCCTTGCTGTCCAAAATTTGGTTGACCAAGGTGACATCGGTGATCGGGAACGC
Source organism: Hanleya hanleyi (assembly GCA_036873755.1). Lineage (NCBI taxonomy): Eukaryota > Metazoa > Mollusca > Polyplacophora > Lepidopleurida > Hanleyidae > Hanleya > Hanleya hanleyi. Next base: position 57,216 of record JAVTVY010033284.1, on the reverse strand, counting down.
GAACGACTTAAGTTTGTATACAAATCGGCTTGTCAACAACATTCGTGTGCGAAAGCGAGTCGATCCTTCTTTGAAGGTATGCAGAAACTGGAACCGGCTGATTTGGGGGAATCAATAGGCAAGTACGGGCTGAAGCAAAAGAAAGGTTGTACTTATGAAGCTGCCAGTTCAAAGGTAATAGAGTTTGCTAGCTCACAGCTATCACCTGATTATGCCAACACCTCTTCGACCGATTATAACTGGGCAGACGTCTACCATGGCTGGTGTGAAGCAAATGGAAAACTTTATGCAAGAATTGGTTATGTGAACAAGAATCGGCATTATCGTCACGAGTATGAAGCACGCAAAATCGTCGAAACAACTGAATCAATCATATCGTTCTATGCCAGCAGACGATCAACAAGAGATGACCTCAACAGCCATCAGACATTGAGAAATAAAGATCAAGTCGTTTATGAGGCACTACAAAATGATGAAGTCCGAGCCCAGCTAGTGGCAGCAGATGCCATGCGCTATGCATTCTACTCCCCGTTCCTGGTGATGGTGAAATCAGATGAAGTTGATGTGCTGGAAATTGGTCAGCATATTCGTGCAGCACACGCATTTCTTAACGATGTTTCCAATGATGAAGAAAGGGCAACTGCTGTACTTCAAGGGAGAATAGTCCTCTATGGTGGAGAATTCAGAGACGACTTCACCAAGCCAGTTGGAGTAAGCGTGTACGGTGACGGTGTTATTCCAAGATCCATCCAGTATCTCCAGGCTGGCTGTGCCTCTTCTGCTGAAGGGTTGCGGACAATTTCATCGGAATATTTTGAGGGAGGACAGTATTCGGATCCAACTCTCCACATGGTGTCTGTGTTGAGCGGTCATGAACCCCACACAGACCGTAACGAGGGAAATTTTGGTCAACTCAGCCAACAGTTGAGAAAGGAACCAACTGCAAGGTTACAAACTGTGACTAGTAAAGTGGCCATGAGGGCAAATCAAACAGTAAATGCTGCCCGTGAGGATCCTAGATTGACAAAGTGCTTGAAAGCTACAAGGCAGTTAGAAAGACGTGAGAGCTCAGTGACAATAAAAACTCAGTTAGCTAACTTAGCAGAGGCAAATGAACCACATCTGCAGAACATAAGAGACACACTAACACGAAGACAAACCAAACGGACAGAGAAGGAAATCAATATCAGACTGCAGGTTGAAACAGATGGACAATTGCAGTCACAAAATGATGTGAAACATTTGTGTCAAAAATACAAAAGGACAGAACTGAAAAGTGTTTTGTGGAAACACATTCAATATATGAAATCACAGAATGTAGAAATTTCTGCACAGAACAAGTCTTTATTCATGGCTTCTAAGGAAGGCAAACAACTTACATGTGATCAATTAATCCACAATGTTCAACGTATTGTCAGACTTCTTAGTAACAGTGACATGCAGGAAGGCACTTCTCCTGACGACGGTTCTTCGAACCATGATTCTTCGATCCATGATTCTTCAGATGACTCTTCATCAAATCTTGATGAGCACGAACAGGCCATCTCTGAGGATAGCAATGATGATGATTCCGATGACAGTTCTGAATTCACATTCAAGGATGTGACAGTTGATAGTTGTGTCAGTGTAGCTTTTGTTGACCGATGGTATCCCGGTTTCATCGTTCGTATCTGTGATGAGGAGACTGCTGTAGTTAACTTCATGCATCCTGTCAAACCTGCTCTGAGTTGTTGCTTCTTTCAGTGGCCTCGACATAAGGATGAGGTGACAGTTTCTTGTAAAGCAGTGTTGACCTCTAACATAGACATGTCCCCACAAGGTAGCTCTATGAGGCTTTGGGAATTGTCTCCCAGAGATATGCGACAGATTAGTCGAAAGTTTGCCAGCTGATTTTCATGACTGACTGTTCAATGCTGTTGTTCTGCTGTTATCTGAAACAGAGTTGTCATAATACTTGTATGCATTTACTTTGTTTTGTAGACAAAGTATTCACATTGCTGAAATGTTGCTAAGTATCGCGTTCGATATTGTATCATGTATATGGTGCATATGAACCCCCGAGTTGACGAAAGGGCAATTTGCCTCTGACATGTATCACTGTCTAGATTCTCCGATGGGAAAATTCGTACTACTTTGTACTAATTCCTGTTTACTCACCACTACAATCTCATATTTTATAAGATATGACTTGTGTATGGTTTGGATGATCCCATGATCTAATCCGCAAATTTATGAACCCGCTACCAACCAACTGTATCCTTGTATGTTGCTGGACAGGAGATTTGTTGTGGCGCACACAGGATGTGATACCAAACATGTTTTCCCATCGGAGAATCTAGACAGTGTGTATGTAAAGATATAGACAAACATGATGTGTAATAATAATAATCATTCAATTGACGAAATATGTATATATATTCATGTAACAACTGACCAAGACACGTATGTGGTATGGACTGTTTTGTGGCGATTTGTGTTAGCCAGCCTTTGCATTGGGATGTAGGAAATATTGACCGATTGATGTTGTTTCAGCTAAACATGAATGGTCCGATAATGTATCCAAATATATCCCCAATATGTACATCATGTAGTAAAATGTTAGGGCAGCTGTTTATAGAAATTGAAATATATACAGAGTGAAGTTACTATTTAAGCTGATGTGAATTGTTCAGTTATAGAAGTGAATATGTTATAATTATATATTATATTTGTATATTATGTGTGCTGCATTATAACTATGAGCAGATACATGATGACTGCTGACTGTATATGGGTATAAGCCATGCAGTGCAGGACCTAAAATTTGAAAATCGAACTCTCTCTCTCCTTCAATTTGTAAGTCTTATTGGTAGCTCTGCTCTTAAGATTTCATATTATTAATTTCCATTATGCAATATTTTATGTTTATTTTATTAATAGTAAATACTAACTTCATTAAGTACACCAATTTTAAGTTTTATCAATAGCTTCAGCCCAGCATTGCTACCATGATTTCTTGTTCTGTGTTTCCTATTACCAAAAGCTCATTTGGCCCCACCCCCTGGAGATCCTGGATCTAGAGGGTGGTTTCTGTAACAGGAAGTGGTATACAAGTAAAAAGAAAGCCAAGTGTTTATGCAAATACAGAATAACTTGTCTTGTTTAATAATATTTCATCTAGAAAGCCTAACTCAACACGGTTTCCCTTCCATTAGTCAAGAACACTGTATGCCCTGTAAGGAGTTACCTGCCCTTGATGATTTATGAATTATTATTCACCCCAAAAATTTCATTTTACAGTTTAATTCATAATTGTTGCCATTTGTGGATGGGCAGCATAATTTGTCACCATTTAGTTCAATCAGATACCATTAGGAAGTCTAAAATTTAACATATTATGTGCCTTGAATGGTGAATTATGACAAAACTTCATTTTCACACAGGGTTATCTCCCCTGGATTTAAAAAAAATAATTAATTTCACTAAATTACATATATATATATCTTTTTTATTCAATATTTTCATAGATATACTTCTAGAGACTGAATATCTTCCATTTGTCTAACTTTATTTGTTTCTTACTTTAAAAGTTTATGAATGGCCATGTCCCCACCAAATGCCAAAAATGGCGAAATTAGCGTTTTTGTCCGATTTTAAATCGGTGAATATCAGAAAGTTTTGCTATAACAGATATCAAATTATGTACATCTGTTAAGTACATGTTGTTGAATATTTTGAGAGAAAAAGGTTTTATTTAAGTGAAAAATGAGCAAAATTGCAATGCTCAAAAATGGCCAAATGGTTGCCCGTCTCCACATTGTGTAAGAGAATAAATCAATAAATCAGTCATCCAATCAATAAATAAATGTGATAGTATACAAACATGATATAGAAATTATATGCAAACTTAACATACGAATTAGTGAATTTTATTAGACAAGGGGCATAACTCTGCAAAATACTTTCTGACACGACTCATTTTCGATAGGCATCTAGTTCAGGTCAAGAGAAACAACTGTATCACGTTAGGATGTTGTATATGGAACGGTTCTGAATTATCACAATAACAAATCATAAATGGATTTTTATTTGTAAAAAGGGGCATAACTCTGCAAAATATTGTCCGAGATGACTCATTTTCGATAGGCTTCTGATTTACGTGAAGATAAATAGATGTAACAAGTTTGGTTGCCATGCATGAAATGGTTCTGTAGATATCGCGGTAACGGATTTTATTAGACAAGGGGCATAACTCTGCAAAATACTTTCTGACACGACTCATTTTCGATAGGCATCTAGTTCAGGTCAAGAGAAACAACTGTATCACGTTAGGATGTTGTATATGGAACAGTTCTGAAATTATCACAATAACAAATCATAAATGGATTTTTATTTGTAAAAAGGGGCATAACTCTGCACGATACGCTTCTGATTTACGTGAAGATAAATAGATGTAACAAGTTTGGTTGCCATGCATGAAACGGTTCTGTAGATATCACGGTAACGGACGGACGTACGGACAGCCGTACATGATGACGACAATACCCCTAGGCCAAAGTTGGCCGAGGGGTAAAAACCAGCTTTAAATGATATCAATTCATCTTGAGAAATATTATACACTCTCCTTGTTGAATGTTCAAATGGTTACTCAGGATTCCCAAGAAGGCATATGGTGTTAAACAAAATCATTGGTAAAGAAAAAGAAAAAAATAAATACAAGATCAGACCACTTCCGAATTATTTGCAAATCCGCAATTTTGATTGTTCACACTATTAACCTGTTGTTGTTGTTGTTAGTCAACGATGTTTTAGTGCAGCAAACTGTGCTCTCTAAGAGTTTCCAAAACATTCTGCCTAGTTGTCCAAGTGTTGAAATCAATTGATATGAGTTAATTTTGGGCTGCAACAACTTTTTTAGATTGAGAATCGTATTTTTCACAAATTGTGCATCAAAATGTATGACGTCATGAAGATTTGTGCTCAAGAAAATGTCAAAGAAAACGCGGCCACATGCTCGTCTGTCAACATGTTCAACAGAAACTGGCAAGTTTGAGAGAAAATAAAATCATGTTAGTATTATTTTCTAAATTCAGCTGAGAGGTTTCTTCACAAGGATCTTAATTAGTGATAAAAATGAATTTCAGAGAAACTGGTGTCGGACAAAATGACAGACTCAGAAACAGTTGTGCCTGTCAACACACTATTTCGTGTCGGACAATGTCCGTGACCGGCCCCTTATTTCCAGGCTTGGACATAGGCATGGTTTGATCATACAGGGACAGATTTTGATCAGACATGTCTGACATGTCTAACAGCTATTTCGGCAGCTGAAGAATGCAGGATTAGCACATGATTGCAAAATCATTATGCAATTATTTCTTTCTTATCTTAATTATTTTGGAGGTGGAGAGGGGGGGCAAATTCATTAAAATGACTGACTGAAGTTGGGGGTGATTGAATCATCAATTATCTTAATATAATCCACGATCTCTACATGTATAATTCCCAAACACGGACTAATTCAAGCAACCAATTACAGTAAATGTATATGTGTGTTAAACAAACGTGCATATAAGGTGTCTTCACAGATGAAGCCATCATTAATAATATGATGACTGGGTATAACCCAAACTACCCTTCAAACTATCCCAAAACTTTTTATTGGCCTATTTATCTTTTTTATTTTCAAATGTCATGCTGAAATCAGCTATTTCCTGTAAATTTGAGTGACCTGTATTAATAATATATATTTTCTAACCAACTTTCCCAAATTTCCGTAATAAGGTTGGTTTACACCCAGAATTTTTTTTTAAAGGTGAACTGAAAAGCTTTCCAATGTTCTGTTAAAATGTCATAAAACAAGAACTTCTATAGTTGTTACAATTATGTGTGGTAATAGTTCTGTGGGTTATTGTTTTATTTTGGATATATGAGAAGTCAAAACTTATACCGAGAGCCAGAACTTTTAAAAACGTCATCGTTGTTTTTGGAACGTCATGACGTTATAGTGGTCCTCGTTCATTCATCCGACGTAGCATGACGTCACATTTGAATAAAACTTGAATCAAGGGGACCACTATAATGTCATAACGTTCTACAAACCAAGAAAGACAAGCGATGCAAGTTTTCAAGACGGATTTATAACAGGATAACTTAAATATTGTTATTAGTACAATTTTGCAAACTATATTTGCCACAAAAACGTATAAAAGCTATGTCACATAAGACAAGATGTGTATAAGCAACAATTTAGATAAAATTAAAAGCTTTGCAGTTCACCTTTAGGGATGGCCTGAGCATCATACATCGTCTCCTCGTCATTACAATAAACTGGTAACACTTTGAACAGTCCTAAGGGAGATAATTGCAGGTGAATACGGGTAATGGAACTTTCGGCTATCAGATGATGTTGACGTACTTAACACATTTGAGGAAGTGTGTTCACTGCGTGTATCACTGAAAGTGTTTCATTTCCATTTTTAACTGGATCTCTGATTGGCTAACATTAGTCACAATTCTGAAGATGGATCCACAATGGCAAGGTGACCTGGCCTTACTTGGACCAGAGTCGATTATACTGTTTATTGTAAATGGGTTTTTGTTTATAGACAGTCAGACACACTTGTACAATTGATAAAGAAAAATCTTTCAACAAATTATTGAATGCTGATTATTAAAATCACCCTCTATTGCCAAAATATGACATTCTACTTGGGTTGAATTAACAGTTTATGCAAATTTGATATTTATTTCAAACTCTGGACATGGCATAACATCAAAATGAACATGATTTTTAAGGGAGATAGAAAGCTGGAGTTTTCCAATATATCAATTAAAGAGGTGATTTCATCCATTTCTTGTCTTCCTTTAAGAGTGCAAGCCGGAAAACTTATGTAATCAAATGCATGATATGTATTGTTATGCATATTTTAATATGTATGCTTACAAAGGAAAATAAAACATGGTTATGTGACTTTTAAGAACAGAGAAATGTACCATGCAGAGTAAAAATGACATAAAACATTCATGTACATACCATTAAAAATATAGAATATATAAACTACATGGAATCCTGATAAAATCATCACCTTCTACATTAGCCTTATAAGACGCCAAACGAAAGCTTGGCATCTTATGACCATACATGTATGCATGTGGAAAAAAATTAACCACCTACAAAAAATACTTATTTCAAACCTCACCCAATTAACTTAAACGATATTCTCTGTTGAGGCGGACTATCATTATCAATCTCACTATCAGGACTATTGGTGATGTAGTTGTTGAGGAGGACTATCATTATCAATCTCACTATCAGGACTATTGGTGATGTAGTTGTTGAGGAGGACTATCATTATCAATCTCACTATCAGGACTATTGGTGATGTAGTTGTTGAGGACTATCATTATCAATCTCACTATCAGGACTATTGGTGATGTAGTTGTTGAGGAGGACTATCATTATCAATCTCACTATCAGGACTATTGGTGATGTAGTTGTTGAGGAGGACTATCATTATCAATCTCACTATCAGGACTATTGGTGATGTAGTTGTTGAGGAGGACTATCATTATCAATCTCACTATCAGGACTATTGGTGATGTAGTTGTTGAGGACTATCATTATCAATCTCACTATCAGGACTATTGGTGATGTAGTTGTTGAGGAGGACTATCATTATCAATCTCACTATCAGGACTATTGGTGATGTAGTTGTTGAGGAGGACTATCATTATCAATCTCACTATCAGGACTATTGGTGATGTACATGTAGTTGGTTGTGTACTGTAACTCCTCAATGTTAAATGCACAGAAGCAAAGTAACTCGAGCTCAAAATCTGAGAATTTCTACCTTGCTGTGGATGCCATGTCTATCAGCTTGTCTGTAAAAAACTTGATTGGAATGGCGATCGATCTCGGATCGAGTGCCATTATCCACGATCCAAATTTACATGCAAGCCTGGGAAAACATTGTCAACAAACTTGGCGGTATAGGAGTTCTCTGATTTTGAGCCCAAGTTAATTTGCTTTTGAATCGTGCATTGAACATTGAGGAGTTACACAACCAACTACATATCAGCAATATTTAGTTTGATAGTCTTCCTAAACACAGAATATCATAAGGTAAAGTGGGTGAGCTTTGAAAGAAGTATTTATTGCAGGCGTTTTCACATTCATGTATGATCATAAGACACCAAGCTTTCGCTTGGCGTTTTATGAGGCTACTTGTACATGCACAACCCTATGTATAGAAATACACAAATTGCTGAGCGATAATGCAAAAGCTGACTTTTTGCCAGAGTTGTTGAATTTGGTCACAACAACATCCATTTCTTTTTTCAGTGATAATTGAGTGAATTATTCTTAATTAAGAGAAGGGAAAATGACTGTTTTCTAATTGAATTGAAGAGACGACTATTGAAAGAAGAGATGACCATATATGGAACATATAATGAGATCCTATAGATTCTACCACAATGCATTCTCAGGACCGGACAAGTCATCATACAGGTACAGGAGGATTAAACAGGAAGTCGAATCATTTGCTTTTCTCCTAATTTGATTGCCACCACTGGGTCACCAGTCTCTAATCTAGCTAGCTCCTATCAGCATCCGATATTCAGATGATGCTGTTGGCATACAAGTGCCAACCCCCCCCCCCCCCCAAAAAAAACTCCATCTGCCCTTCCTGGTGCTTACCCACCCCTGCCCTTTAATTCTGAATTGGCCCTGGTCATATCACAAAATTCTTTGCTCTTTGCTTCTATTGTGCACCTAAATATAAGAAAAAATCCATAGTCTATCAGATTTCTTCAAACTACAGAGGTTTGGTGATTGAAGTGAGTTTGTTTACACAATATATCAAGTCCCAATTTTACATGCCTTCTAGCAGCAAATGTAGATGACTGTTCAATACCTGTGCATCTCCACATAACCAACTATGACGACCAATGAAAATGATTTTCTTGCAACCAAAATTCAAAATATAGGATAACATGCATGCAGGCATGCCAAAGGATCTTAAATTTTAGCCACGTGTCACAAAGGCAAATTATTGGCTGCCATGGGATTTTGGAGACTTACAATGTAGCTACACATGCCCTACATGTATTATGTGTCAGGCTAGAGCCAGCGAGAATATGAAAGAGCTACTGCACTCTTGACGATGCCAAAATGGTCCTATCATTGCTGAAACAAAAAGAGTGAATTTATCCACACCCTGAGTATGATAATCTCCTAAAGGAATTGGAACTGTGTTAAGCCTGCTCCTCGTATGACGTAGTTTGACAGCGAAAGTGGTGATTACAGGGAAGCAAATCAGTCGCTCACAAATGAACATTGATCGTATTGGCAAGCAGAAGTTGATACAGACATCTTCCAAGGTGATGCTGACAGTGCAAAAGGCATCGCACGCTTCTCAGCTGAAATAAGATTGCTACGTGAAAAATCAATCCAAGCACGCACCTATGTTATTTATGTACCTGGGAGAACATTCGAGAACATCTGGGGTAATGAGAAATTATGATCCGATTATTCTGGCAAAAGTTCATGCATGTGTCGACAACATTAGCTACGAAAACAAGCATCACTCAAATATTATAATACATTGTATTTACCCAGTGAGATCACATCATACATGTACATGTAATCATCGAAAGTTTATAAGAGCTTTAGATTACCCCCTTGATACAATGTTAAACGTTGTGCCCCAAATAAGGATGCACCCAAATTAAAGAAAATATATTTTTAAATGTTTTTCTTGCATTAAGAATCAATGTTCAGTGATGTTCATGGAGATTATCATCATACTGGAGTCAAAGCCTACAATGTACCTATTTTGTCAGAATTTGGAGACTGAAAACTTTCACTTATTGGGCGCATTTCCCTGCCTAAAAATTGCTTGCCGTGCAGAATAAAGGTTGTGCCCAAATTAAGATCATCTAAATCCATATCCACGAATCGTGATCATTTCTTGGGCACGTCCCCTTCATAGAAGGTTCTCATTATCCTTCAAACAGTCATCATCATCACAGTGACCAAGCCTTGAGATATCCCGTTCACAAGATGCGGGATGGGTGGAATCCAATATGGTCAATGGCAGCCATCTTGGATTACGTACCTCAGTGAAAATCAATACCAATGGCCATCTAGCTGATGTGAAGCACCTTGAAGTTGATTGGTCGAATTGTTCTCAAGATATCGCGTTCACAAGATGCGGGATGGGTGGAATCCAATATGGTCAATGGCAGCCATCTTGAATTACGTACCTCAGTGAAAATCAATACCAATGGCTATCTAACTGATCAATGTGAAGCACCTTCTCAAGTTTGAAGTTGATCGGTCTAATTGTTCTCGAGATATCGCGTTCACGAGATGTGGGACGGACGGACGGATGGAAGGATGGAGGTACGGAAAGCCGGATGGCTAGCATTTCCAAATCCTCCCACCAATTCGTGGCAAAGGACAAAAATATTGTCAGATGAAATTGATTCAGGGTTCGCACAGCTGGGAAAGATCAAAATTCCAGGACATTTCCAGGACATTTCCAGGACAAAATTGCTGTTTTCCAGGACAAAGTTGCATGCATGATTACACAAATTGTACGTAATAAAAAAAACAAAACAAGATTATCTCCCCTGTTGTCACCAGGAAGTATGAAATACACGTGGAATATGGCTCCGTTTTCGGCTTGAAATATTTGTCACTAAAACGAACAACTCATTCAAAGATAGAGATTCTAATCTGAAGGACAACGGATGGGTAAATAAATAATCGTACAAATTAAATCTTACAACGATATTATGCCTGAATCGGCCGTGGAAGAGCCAAAGAAAGATGTGATAGTCCGATTAATCCGCATATTTTATCGCTCACGCTGATAGCAGGATTCATGCTTTGCACCTTTCGCGTGACTTTTCACGGCACTTTCCCCCATATTTCCAACATCGAACGTGTTTTGGCAAAGCCTGCACTTCGCTCTGTGCAAAGACTCCTTGAGGCGCCATGCAGTCCCGGCAGTCCGGATGACTCGGCCACGAAGAATTAAAATGACAAAGGCGTGACATCATGTCATTCTTTACATTTCTCTCTCAGATTAATGATCGGAGGTTTCCGTGAATATCCGTCACCATGGGAGCTCAGTGACGGATGTCTCAATTCGATATTTGATTGGCCGAGAAGTTTTACTATATTTACTACGAAAGTTTATGAATGAATTGGCGCGTCAGTGAACTGGGGAATCCCCCGACAGCGATGACCGATCGTTGGAGTGAGCATTTGCCGACGGATGATTCGCAGCACAGTCATTCTATTGATTTTCCAGGACTTTCAAGGACACATACTATTTTTCCAGGACTTTCCAGTACTGGAAAGCATACTTTTATTTTTCCAGGACATTTAAGGACATTCCAGGACTGTGCGAACCTTGTGATTGACCTCCATCTGACCCGGTCTTGTAATATCATCACGGTCACAAGTTCAGAATGTTCATCAAAAATACATGTATACGTATACATAGAAGTCTTTCAGCTTGTCAAACATTGTTCTTGTAATCCTGTCAATTAGTTGATGTGAAGCTTTGAATATGTTTTCACATGAACACAAACAGGTGTTCCAACCATTGGACAGTCTTTAGGTTTTTTTAAAGATCGAGCCATTTTCAGCATGTTTATATTATAGAAAATTAATTCATCATCATTATTGTGCATTTTCTATGTTCTTTTTTCTGTAATTTTTGGAACAGAGTGGATTCAACTAAATGTTGCATCATCCATTCCTAGCATTTTGTTTTGCTTGCCTTTATTTATATACTAAATGAGATGAAAACTGACCCCCTCTGAACCGCACCACCAGTACCCGACATGGAGAGCAATCGCAATTGAGATCCAGTGGCAAGGCACCCACAATTACTGAATTTGTTCTAATCCGGTCAGATTTTCAGAAGTTATTGTCCGGAAATGAAATTATAACTTGGCCCACAGGCGGTGTCACCTACATGTATAGGTGGATCAGCATGAAAAACAATCTCAGGAGAGATCTTCAAGAAAGAAACCCACATACCAAGTTTGGAAAGGATCTGTTCACGTTTTCAAGAGTTGTCGAGAACAAAATTTTAACTTCGCCCGAGTTTTCAAGTTTTCAAGAGTTGTCGAGAACAAAATTTTAACTTCGCCCCAGTTGGAGCCACATTTAAGTGGATCGGTGTGAAAAACAAACTCAAGCAAGATCTTCAGGCGAGGTACCCACATACCAAATTGGAAAAGAATCCGTTCAGAAGTTATTGTCCGGAAACGAAGTTGGAGGGACGGAGGGACGGACGGATGGACGGACGCACAGATGGACCCCAATACGATAGTACCCTTAATAGCCTTTCAGGCATCGGGGGACAAAAAAAAAAAACATAGAGTCCTGCAGAATGAGTAACAGGTCCGCTAAAACAATTGTTGTCCAGGGGAGCTAACTCATTAGCAGGCTGATGTTGGGACAACTCCTGTGTACACAGTACATGTACAAATGTAATTTGAGCATCCAACCAGTGGGTGAAACTTGCTATCCATGTCTCAGATTACAGCGGGAGCACTTGAACATGTCTGGAGCAAAACATAAAATCAGCCCATCACTCAGTTACCAGCAAACTAACTTAACTCTATAGACAGGTGAGAACATCTGTTAGCGAAGACTACATGCAGATTTGCTTAAAGTTATAGTGATCAGGTTTTCTCAATATCAGCCTCAGACTGAGTGCACACGGTGAGCCTGAGGCAGTGACCCAGATATCTGGGTAGTCTTAATTTCCTTCCCCCGTGGACAGTCCTATGCTCCAGCATGGAACAATACATCTACATGCACATGTATCTAACCATATCTGACATATTGTCAACTTAAAGTTGCAATATATTAACTAGGATACTTGTATAAGCATAATGTTACTTTCTTCAAGTAATAGGGTAATTTAAGGCCTAATCCAGATTAAAGGGCAGGGGTTGAAAAGCACCAGGAAGAACAGGTAAAGTCAGATGCAGTGAATGAGCCGAGCAGCGAGCTGGGAGAGAGGGGTGAGTTTTGGGGGGGCAAGGGCACTGCATGCCAACGGCAGCATCCGAATATATTCGGATGCTGATAGGAGCTAGATTAGGGCCTGTAATTTAATTCGTATTTAGCAAATTTATACCAGGTATGATTATAAAAATCTGCTTTGCCCTATACATGTAGAATAGAGAGAAACGAAAATCTACAATTAAAAAAATTAGAGTGAATCATGCTTCACGATCGGGTCACATCACACTGCGCACTTTGTCTGAGACCATCACCGATATACCATGAAAGCCCAATTGTATCAGACAACTTAACCCTATCTGGTATGGCCGATTTACGATGTATATCACAGCCACGAAAGGAACATAACCCGAGACGGCCATGCTAAATGACAGTGATGTCAGTTTCTACGAATGCAAGCTTGGTTTATTTTTCAAAATGCTATTTCCTTTAGAAATCAACATAATAAATAGTAAATAATGATCGGATGTGAAATTTAATAATTTTGGCCACTTTTTATCATGTTCATTCCAATGCCTTTTTTTCAGTCCTGCTGCCATTCTGCCCATGATCATTATGATACTGTGCTCGGTGAGATGGGGCAAACGTATTTGGTAATCACTCTAACAATTCATTCTCCAAATTAAAATCCAGTTACCCTCAATTTTGTGAAGAAAATTTGGGAGCTGGATCCAGTCTATATGTACATGTAGAAAACTGAAAACTGTTGGCCATATTCAAAAACTCATCTTGGCAGAAATCATGCGGCATTATAAATAATTAGTCCCATGTCAAAAATTGTAGAGGCGGAGAGAAATGCCACAGCATTTACCTCGGCAATTACAGAATGGTTCGGCTAATTGTGAGCTGCTTATATTGGAGTTGATAATTTTGTCTTGCATCTATGTCTTGCATTACACCTCGAAAACGGTGTTTTGACATGGACAGGAACCGGACCAGGGTTGGCTACTGAATGTCAGATCTGATGTTGAATCAGTGTTTGTGGAACACTCCATTTTTTTTGCATCACTGAAGCTACTTGCCATAGGGGAAAAAGTAACCAAATTAATAGGATCACCTGTAATTGCTATGTTCAGCACAGAAAGGGTTAAAAGATGAGTAAGCAGGCCATGTGGCTGTAAGTGACGTAAATAGCTAAGTGGTTGTCAGCACTGCTCATCTTCATCATCAGAGCCCTAAACCACAGCATACGTGTATACATTATAGCTCTGGGCCGCTAATATACTGCTGCCAGCTGGTGATTTGTAGCAGCGATAGAGCAGCGATTATATAGTACAGCAGAACTACAGCGAATATTAGCATACAGACTGGTGATGGTGCTATCCAAACCAATATTTAGCGTAAATATTGTATCAGAGTGTGATTAAAATTGACTTGAGAAAGGGGAGATAAATCTGATCTTGCAGAGATAAAGAAGTTTCCTGTTAAGGGGATTACTCGAAAATGTCGACAAATTTAACGGGAACCAAGCTGGAGAATTAATGCAGATGAGACAGATTTTGCCCAAAGCTAAATATTTGGGATTTCTCAAATTTATAATACCACAACGAAAAAATGGTCAGGAAAATGCTATAAATCCCTGCATTTTCCTGACCCTTATATCTTTACTTTTATCTTTAAAGTATATTCACTGATAACAAACAGATAAGTCTGACAATTGCAGGAACTCAGAATTTGTAACCTTCTAGAGCCCGGCGAACAGGAGAGCTATCAGCTGAGCCAACACCCTCAATTGCCGGTCAGCTCAGGGGCTAGGTCTCGGAGAGCAAAAGGTTCACTGAATTGATTTCAGTTCCCGCGAAACACCTTCTTCGGGATCATGTGATCTTTCATGTGACCGAGCTCACGTAAAAATGACCATTTTAAATAGTCGTGCGTATAAATCATGTGAAAAGAAGTTGCATTTCATTGGCCTGTCGAATAAAATGACTGAGCTGTTTTTTACATGTAGCTTACGTTCGCCGCACACGTGGAGGATTTGACCTGGGGAGGCAAAATTATCAAACAAGTTTGATATTTTTCTCCGGGCCTCGCGAGGCCAAAAACTCTCCAAAAGCTGCCCACACAGGAGAGCTAGCCCCTGTGCTGACAGGCAATTGATGCCGTTAGCTCAGCTGATAGCTTTCATGTGCGCCGGGCTTAGCCTGTTGGTGTAACATCAAGCCTCTTTATTAATTTTTATTAGCACAGGAATGGTGTATCTGCATACGAAAGAGATGGATCTAGTTTATTTTATAGAAGAATTCACCAATTAGATGCTCAACTATTCACCAAGAGCACAGAGTTCAGCGTCTTCTTTAACAATGACATACTGAGTCAACTCCCCGCCAGTTTAGTACAGATGACCTTGATTGGACCGAGAACCATGCGCACAAAGCTGTGTACCAAGATTTTAACCACAGTACTATCAGAGAGTATATTTGACAGTAGGACAATCTGAGGTCATCATGACAATGAAGAATATACTACTGCTGGTGTTTTACATGTACATTATCTCATTAGTTGATTATCTGTCTGCAGTCTGACTATGAGAACTAGGTTACAGAGATAAAATGCATCTTACAAGGCCCCCCCCCCCCCGTTGGTTTTTTGCTCGTATCTCCAGAATGACAAAAATTGAGAGCTGAAACTCCGTGACTTTTTCGATTATCATATTGGGGTCATTTTGAGCCTATTTGCATGATGCATGACCCCCCGAGCAGAGTATCATGGTCATGGGTAAATTCAAATGGTGGCCATGTGTGAGGGGGAGGGTTGGTTGAAAAGGGTTGTTTTCAGCAGATTTCTTAAAAAATTACGCAAAAATTCAGCATGTTGATTCAACGCAATTATATGCCTTTTACTGACACCATATGTCTTTGCATCACCAAAAAACACCCGGTCCCCTCCCTCCCTTCCCCCATTAACCCTACCAGGCCTGGGGAAGGGGGGGCCAAAATGCCCCCCTACATGTACCAAACTTTCTGCGATATCTCCGGAAAGCCAAAAAATGGAGAGCTGAAACTTTGCAACGTTATAGGTTATCATATTGGGGTCATTTTGAGCCTATTTGCAACCTCACGAGCAGAGGATCATGGGTAAATTCAAAATGGCGTCATATTTCTTCAAAATTTTTGCTTTTCTGTACGGAAAAGTGGGTAAAACTTATTTTATTTCATATCAGATTACTAATTTACTAATTTATTTCATTTTTGCGAAGAAAAAACACAAATAAATTTCGAAGATTTTGACCGAAAAAATCGTCTAAAAATGCTCTTTTTGAAAATGACGTCACAGTGGCGTTATCATGGCGGCCATCTTGGATTTTTTTACATTTTCTTGTAGAGCTTGACCCAAAGATATAGTGTGGTAAGTTTCAGCCCTCTAGCCTTAGCGAAAATATATAGGGGGGGGGGGCACTTCCTCCCCCCCAGGCTGTGGTACACCCCAAATCGCCCAGGCCAGATAGGGTTAAACGACAAGCTGTATTACAGCTACATGTACCGAATACGTGTTTATAGAGTGAGCGAGTAAAAATGATTTGACGTCACTATCAACAGTATATTATAGTTATGCATCACACTGTTCAGGCCCTTTTTCCTTTCAAACTGAATGCCATAGATGGGGTCTTATTCTTTTTACACTCGAAAAAGCCAAGCGTGCCCCAGTTAGTCACCTCTTATGACAAGCTGTCTGAGGAGCTGTGGCCCTTAATTAGCAGAGACCCAGATCAATCCCATAACCTGGGGTGTGTAGACAACACCCCAGGTTAATCCCCAGAAGCCCCACAGGGATACATGTACATGTTGTAATATTGGTAGCAGTCAAGATGGACATGTACATGTATATTTCAGACTAAATTTCATAATTTGAGCGATTCACAACATTAAAAAATTTACACGTACAAGTCGGAGATGAAATTTTGGATTTTACTTTTACATTTTAAATTCTGGAATAGCCAGCAGATGGTGAAAACTTGATGAAAGTAAGTTTTTCATTTCTTATCTTTTAGGATTGACGATTGGGTAGGATAAGATTTTTTTTAAACTGGCCTAAGCACCAGAGCAGCACTCTTTGATAGTGCCTGGTTTATCTCAGCATGGACACAAAGCTGGCAAGAACATTCGTTTTCCAGCTTCAGTACTTCAAATCTCAGATAAGACTTAATGAGCGTGTAGCTGGGATATGTTTTTACCTGAAAACTACGTTCTTTGATAAATGTTTTACTTTAGTATCTTATCAGACCACAGCCAGTGCAATCTTCAGACAGCATGTTTTTATCCAATGATATTATATTGAAACCACATGGAGGGAACTCTGGTTACAGAAAACATATGCAATTGTTTACCAGATGTTTGAGGAGATCTTCAGATCAGGGGAAATAGTTTCAGCTACATGTAGGACTACGATGGATATTTCGTTCAGGATACAGATGTCGGTCTGTGGCTACAATATTTCAACCAACAATCTACAGCCCTTCCTAGTTTTTTACTTTGAACTATTTCTACATACATCATCCATAGTTTCAATTCAACTTGTTCAATATCCTGAGAAAAAAAAATTGTTCACCAAATTATAAATTTTGTGGAACCACCATCCTCCATAATGCAGGTCTGTATCTCCGTACCTGGCCCTGCAGGCAGGTTAGGGCTGTAGTTATTACTCAAACTGTCAGTTTAGAATAACAGCCAATGAATTAAACCACTGCATTTTGGAGCAATGTGCAACCTTTGTGGGATCACAGTCTATTTTAACGAAAGGCTGAGTTCATAGATAGAAAAGCTGGGGGAAAAGCTGTTTGATGTCCCGGAGGGAAACCATGTGCATGTAGGCGCCTCTCGAGTCAAAACAATAACGGATATGAAACATGTGAATTCAAAACAGAGGGAATGAAATGTACAACACATTTTCTGGCTCCTAATCCGCTCAAATATGGGCATATTCGGAGAGGTCATGGATGCACTATATTGGAGGTTTTGGCCTCTATATTTAAACGAGAGATCCTGAAGGATCTTGGCATCCACCATTGTCTGATAATTTTAAGCTAATGTCAAGAGGATCTTTTTGTCCATTGTTACTAAGAACAAACGATTGATTAGTAATTTTGTTTGCAGAATTTGGAATATGAGTGAAAAAGATCGAAAAAGGGACACTGGAAAACACCAACATATTATCTTTCTAAGTTGCAGGAGTTTCAAGATTCTAGAAACTGTATTTGATGTCGGTTGTTATAGTACAAGTGAAATGAGCAAAATTAGTCTGAAAATGCATTTCCGGAGGATCCTTTGTCTTCGTTTTGTGGTATTTTTTTTTTTTGCACGTGTCATCATTGGGTACTGGAAGTGAAGACAAGTCTCTTCAAATGACACTTTGGCATGAGCTATGAAACATACTTAAGATTTTATAATTAGGAACCAATGCTAATTCTGTTCTGTTTACTGGGCTAGTTTGAGATATCTCTTTTACGATACCATGCTCGAAAATAGTAAGATGGCACAAAACTTAATACTGAAGGGATCTGGTCCGCGCAATAATGTTGAAACTTCGAAAGTGTCTGAATCCTGATTATCTCCCTTGGATCGAAACATGCAGTAGTCTACAGTTGACGAGTTGTGACGTTGTGTCACAAGAGTGACATCCCTTCGTGTAACTGACCCGTCGGCAGACGAAACGATGGGGCAGTTCACTTGCAACTGCATGGATTAAAGAAAACTGATTTTAAATTTGAAGAAATACATTTTAATTCTGAATCATTTGAACTCCTTGATATGGAAGGTGAAGGTATGGATATTCTCTATAGTCAATATATAGAATACGCCCCACGGTTTGATCCGCTGACTCTTGTGATGCAACATCACAACTCGGGAATACCGTATTAATTTGAAGCGTAACTTGGATTTTCGAATCTGACCAAAAAAGGTACCTTGCACAACTAGGCCCCATATGAGACCTGTGTACCAAGTTTCAGAAAGATCCACGAAGCAGTTCCTGAGAATTCATGATAACAATGTTTCAAGGGGAAATTCAAGATTTTCGAATCGGACCAAAAAAGATATCTTGCAGAAATGGACCACAAGGCGAACCTGTGTACCAAATTTGAGGAAAATCCATGCAGTATTTCTTGAGAAATCACGATAACAAAGTTTCATGGGGAAATCCTTCAATCGGACCGAAAAAGGTATCTTGCACAACTAGACCCCAAAGGACAACCCGTGTATCAAATTTGAAAAAGATTCATGCAGTACTTCATGAAAAATCACGATAAAGTTGCATGGGGAAACCCAAGATGGCCGCCTGGTGGCCATATTGGATTTTCGAATCGGACCACAAAAGGTATCCTGCACAACTAGACCACAAGGGGAACCTGTGTACCAAATTTGACAAAGATCCATCGAGTAGTTCCTGAGAAATCACAATAACAAAGTTTCATGAGGAAATCCAAGATGGTGGCCTGGTGGCCATATTGGATTTTGGACTTGGACCAAAAAAGGTATCTTGCACAACTGGACCACAAGGGGAGCCTGTGTACCAAATTTGAGAAAGATCCATGCAGTACTTCCTAAGAAATGACAATAACAAACTTTCATGGAGAAATCCAAGATGGCTGCCTGGTGGCCATATTGGATTTTCGAATCAGACCAAAAAATGTATCTTGCACAACTAGACCCCAAGGGCAACCTGTGTACCAAATTTGAGAAAGATCCATGCAGTAGTTCCTGAGAAATCGTGATAACAATGTTTCATGGGGATATCCAAGATGGCCGCCTTGTGGCCATATTGGATTTTCGAATCGGACCGAAAAGGGTATCGTGCACAACTAGACCCCAAGTGTCTGTGTACCTGTGTACCAAATTTGAGAAAGATCATGCAGTACTTCCTGAGAAATGACGATAACAAACTTTCATGGGGAAATCCAAGATGGCTGCCTGGTGGCCATATTGGATTTTCGAATCGGACCAGGAAAGTTATCTTGCACAACTAGACTCCAAGGAGAACCTGTGTACCAAATTTGAGAAAGATCCAAGCAGTTGTTCCTGAGAAATCGCGATAACAAGAATTGTTTACGGACGCACGACGGACCACGGACGAAAAGCGATTTGAACAGCCCACCATCTGGTGATGGTGGGCTAGAAAATATAGGAATTATAGGAGATATAGGAGTAGCTTGAAGGCCTGAATAGGGGTAGGGAATTCATGACTTTATCACAGACCAGAATATTTCACAGTAATGATCATTCCGTTTCCGTGTCGCTTCCATCAAAGAAAAAACACGGAAGCGGAATGCTTCGTATAAATGTGGTAGTTTCTTTACTCAGTATATTTGTTTCATATTGACCGAAAAAGGTATTCCAATGAGTATAAAATCACTGTTTTATATTGTTAGAATCAGGGAAACCTTCGAGCTGAGGTTGGGAACGTTGTTGTTTTTGTCGTGGTCAGGATTTCCTCAATCGTATGTGGACCAATGGAAGTGCTAGCTTGTCTTGTGCGCGTCATCAGTTTGTGATCTCCTGGGAATCTCCCTGGTCCGACGAATGAATGGTGAATGTGCAGTCAACGTTGTGGGAAATATCGAAGTTTCACATGCATTTATAGTACAATTCAGTTGCTCCTTGTGTTTGACTGGGGAATGTCAGAAGCCGCGCAACGAAAAGGGGGGGGTGGTTTCCTAAAAACAGAAATTGGTCGTTCAGTGTTGACTCTGACTCAGTAACCTACATGTACGGTAATTGAACATTTCAATTTCAATACATGGCACACTGTCATGACAAGACTCGTGGCCCCACACTGAGTTCAATTTTGACAGCATAACTTACAAACCTCTGTGAAATTAGATATGCTTTAATTCATCACAGCCAATTCTTTAATGCTTGAACAATGATCCCCAATTTTTATAATGCTTGAACAAATGATCACAATTTTGAAAATAGCACAAATGGAACAATATTTTGTGACAATATTTTTGTGAGAGATCCTGAAGAAGATTCTTAGCGCCCACCATTGTCACGATAATTGTAAGCTAATGACTTGAGGATTTTTTGTCCATTGGATTTTTGTCTAAGAACAAGCGATTGAAGAACAAACGATTTGGAATTTGAGCGAAAAGATTGGAGGACACTAAAGAAAAACACCAAGATACATGAAAAATAATCAAGAAGGCTGAAGGATCACCATTGTCCGATAATTGTAAGCTAATGACTAGAGGATCTTTTTGTCCAGAAGATTGATTTCTGAAAAAGATTTATCCCCCAAGATTTTTAGAAACTGTACTTATGTTGGTTGTTATAATACAAGAGAAATGAGCAAAGTTAGTCTGAAAGTGAATGTACATGTATGGAGGATCCTTCGCCTTTGTTTTGTAGTATTTTTTTTATTTATATTTTTGCACGTGTCATCATTGGGTACTGGAAGCGAGGACCAATCTATTTGACACTTTGGCATGAGCTATGGAACATATTTAAGATTTCATAATTAGGAATGAATGCTAATTCTGTTTTGTTTACTGGGCTAGTTTGAGATATCTTTTTTAAGATGCCATGCTCGAAAATAGTAAGATGGTACAAGGGATCCGGTCCACGCAGTAATGTTGAAACTTCAAAAGTGCCTGAATCCTGATTATCTCCCTTGGATCGAAATATGCAGTAGTCTACAGTTGTGGAGTTGTGACGTTGAGTCACAAGAGTGACGTCCCTTCATGTAGCCGACCCGCCGGCAGACGACAGGGTGGAGCAGTTCACTTGCTACTGCATGGACTAAGAAAACTGATTTAAACTTTGAAGAAATACATTTTAATTCTGAATTATTTGAACTCCTTGATATGGAAGGTGAAGGTATGGATATTCTCTATAGTCAATATATAGAATATGCCCCACCGTTTGATCCGCCGACTCTTGTGATGCAACGTCACAACTCGAGAATACCGTATTAATTTGAAGCGTAACTTGGATTTTTGAATCGGACCAAAAAAGGTATCTTGCACTACTAGGCCCCATGTGGGACCTGTGTACCAAATTTCAGAAAGATCAATGAAATATTTCCTGAGAATTCAAGATAACAATGTTCCAAAGGGAAATTCAAGATGGCCGCCTTGTGGCCATATTGGATTTTCGATTCGGACCGAAAAAGTTATCTTGCACAACTAGACCATAAGGGGAACCTGTGTACCAAATTTGAGAAAGATCCATGCATACTTCCTGAGAAATTACGATAACAAAGTTGCATGGGAAAATCCAACATGGCCGCCTGTTGGCCATATTGGATTTTCGAATCGGACCAGAAAAGGTATCTTGCACAACTAGACGACAAGAAATAACAATGTTTCATGGGGTAATCCAAGAGTAGTTCCTGAGAAATCGCAATAACAATGTTTCATGGGGTAATCCAAGATGGCCGCCTGATGGACATATTGGATTTTGGAATCGGACCAGAAAAGGTATCTTGCACAACTGGATCACAAAGGGAACCTGTGTATCAAATTTGAGAAAGATCCAGGCAGTACTTCCTGAGAAATCATGATAACAAAATTTCATGGGGAAGTCTAAGATGGCCGCCTGGTGACCATATTGGATTTTCGATTCGGACCGAAAATGGCATCTTGCATATTGAGACCCTAAGGGGAACCTGTGTACCAAATTTGAGAAAGATCCATGCAGTACTTCCTGAGCAATGACGATAAATTTTCATGAGGAAATCCAATACAGCTGCCTGGTGGCCATATTGGATTTTCGAATCGGACCAAAAAAGGTGTCTTGCACAACTAGACCCTATAAGGGGAACCTGTGTACCAAATTTGACAAAGATCCATGCAGTAGTTCCTGAGAAATGACGATAACAATGTTTCATGGGGAAATCCAAGATGGCTGCTTGGTGGCCATATTGGATTTTCGAATCAGACCAGAAAAGGTATCTTGCAAAACTAGACCCCAAGGGGAACCTGTCTACCAAATTTGAGAAAGATCCATGCAGTAGTTCCTGAGAAATCGCGATAACAAGGTTTCATGGGGAAATCCAAGATGGCTGTCTGGTGGCCATATTGAATTTTCGAATCGGACCACAAAAGGTATGTTGCACAACTAGAGCCCCAGGGGAGCCTGTGTACCAAATTTGAGAAAGATCCATGCAGTAGTTCCTGAGAAATCGTGATAACAAGGTTTCATGGGGAAATCCAAGATGGCTGCCTGCTGGCCATATTGGATTTTCGAATCGGACCAGAAAAGGTATCTCGCACAACTAGATCCCAAGGGGAACCTGTGTACCAAATTTGAGAAAGATCCATGCAGTAGTTCCTGAGAAATCGCGATAACAAGGTTTCATGGGGAAATCCAAGATGGCTGTCTGGTGGCCATATTGGATTTCGAATCGGACCAAAAAAGGTATCTTGCACAACTAGACCCCAAGGGGAACCTGTGTACCAAATTTGACAAAGATCCATAAGTATATACTTCCTGAGAAATCGCGATAACAACGTTTCATGAGAAAATCCAAGATGGCTGCCTTGTGGCCATATTGGATTTTTCGATTCGGACCGAAAAAGGTATCTTGCACAACTAGACCCTAAGGGGAACCTGCGTACCAAATGTGAGAAAGATCCATGCAGTACTTCCTGAGAAATGACGATAACAATGTTTCATGGGGAAATCCAAGATGGCTGCTTGGTGGCCATATTGGATTTTCGAATCGGACCAGAAAGGGTATCTTGCAAAACTAGACCCCAAGGGGAACCTGTGTACCAAATTTGAGAAAGATCCATGCAGTAGTTTCTGAGAAATCGCGATAACAAGGTTTCATGGGGAAATCCAAGATAGCTGTCTGGTGGCCATATTGGATTTTCGAATCGGACCACAAAAGGTATGTTGCACAACTAGAGCCCAAGGGGAGCCTGTGTACCAAATTTGAGAAAGATCCATGCAGTAGTTCCTGAGAAATCGCGATAACAAGGTTTCATGGGGAAATCCAAGATGGCTGCCTGCTGGCCATATTGGATTTTCGAATCGGACCAGAAAAGGTATCTCGCACAACTAGATCCCAAGGGGAACCTGTGTACCAAATTTGAGAAAGATCCATGCAGGAGTTCCTGAGAAATCGCAATAACAAGGTTTCATGGGGAAATCCAAGATGGCTGCCTGGTGGCCATATTGGATTTCGAATCGGACCAAAAAAGGTATCTTGCACAACTAGACCCCAAGGGGAACCTGTGTACCAAATTTGACAAAGATCCATAAAGTACTTCCTGAGAAATCGCGATAACAAGAATTGTTTACGGACGGACGGACTGACGGACGGACGACGGACCACGGACGACGGACCACGGACGAAAAGCGATTTGAACAGCCCACCATCACCAGATGGTGATGGTGGGCTAAAAAAGGTTCTCATACAATTATTTCACGGAACCTAATATTAGTTTCCGGAGGGTTCCCATAGATAGAATAGATGGAACCGAAAAAAAGTTCCCGACCGTTCACAAAATATTCTGGTCTGTATCATGACAATTCAGGACTTCAGGGTTTGTTTTTCCTTGGGAATCTGATTCCTGTCAACAATCCTGCAAATTAATTGGGGAATACAACAGATTCCTGGAAAAAGTTTAGCAGCTTCTGAAAAGAAATGATAGTTTATGAGTCCTGTGAGAGTGTATATTCCTGTGTTGGGTTGCAAGAATCTGTTTGGGTTCTTCCAAATTTTGACGAAAAGCAAAGGCCTGGACATTTGTTCTTGAGTATTGAGGTTTTTCAGAACTGTGGCATCCGTTCTAGTACTTGATGCCAGTGAACAATAAACAGTGGCTTGGAATGGGGCCATCATGTTGCTAAAAGTACAGAGGAGTTATCTCCCCTGATGTGACTGAACAGTGTCTTTGCAGACTATCATGTACATTGTGTTTATACCCCCCGACATAAATGGATCGACACCTGTCAGTATAAGCATACAAATTATTGTAGTTCTTTAAGTGGGAACTCTGATATCATACATTTAACCATAGCAATATTAGTATAACTTTAACAGAAACAAAAACACCTTGCCAGAAAACTGAATACATGTAATAATATATCAGTTTTACATTAATGGTCTGATTGTATCCTGCAAAGACTCTTCTAAAAAATCAAATAATCTATTTCTTCATTTCAACCTCAGAATAGGGTTGTCTCCCCAATATGTCTGATAGCTGCCTGCAGTCACTGTGTATGTAGCCCTGTACTGTGGGATGCTGCAGAATATGAAAAATGTCTCTGTTATATTGTGTGAAAGGTACAGGGCAAGGGGGACGAAATAAAGGGTCAGCTGATAAGATTAGATGGAAAAGTTTAAGTTGGGATTACCGTGACATGGCATTATCAGACTTGTTGGGGCTTGGAGTTAATATTCTGAAGAATAGTCGTACATGTATAGTAACCAATTTTGTGCAGTTTGTCACGGTGACGATGTGCATGAGGGGCTGCTGGGAGAGGTTTGCGGTAGGTAACTGTAATAAATAAGACTTTACACTGGGTGCAATGTGTATGATTACTATGGGAAATAGTGCAATAGTGGCAAGCTGGCGAGTCAGGGGAAACTATATACTTGAATCTATAGGACACAAGGATGAGGATGTGTTAGGAGGAAAAATTTATTGGCAATTTTATGAAATTCAACACATCACTTGATTACAACGGTATGAGAGTTTCCGCATGAGAGTCAAAAGTTTGTGCATTAAATATATTTATGTGGAGTACAACTCAGAAGTTCACAGTTTATCTATTCTATGTACATACATGTACATGTAGATCTATGTGATCCAGTTTATGTTTCTGTTCTAATAAATTTGATCGCATACCGTACCCCAATCTATTTGCGTGGGAAAATTAACTTTCTGTGATTTGAGTGAACAGAAAGTTGACTACAGTGTAAGCCTATACACCGGAGACAGTGTAGCCTACATGTACATGTATATGACTTGTGTGTGTGTTTTGTTTCAGTATAAAAGACAGCTGTATAAATCTGTCTACCAGATTATGTGTTCGAGCCAAATTTTTCACAGGAGTTCCGCCTGATTCACAACCATTTCACAAACAGCAGAAGGTTTTCCATTACGGTACATCCAGAGATTTGTAGTTCTGCTCATTTCTCCCCAAGGAACCATCTTGGTCACAGAAATAGAAGCCCCAGTCTATATTTAGAGATTCTAGACTCCAAACGGCCCCTCTGGGAGCAGGGGAGAGTAGAATGGCTGTTAGAGTGGAGTATCAGAAAATTAGGTGCTAGACTCAATTCAGATCAGCCAGCAAACGAGAAACGTACTTCTGTCAGGTAACATGATACATCTCAATGGAAATAAAACCTGAAATCGGCAGAGTTTAACTGTACACAAACATGAATGTCTATGATGTGAGAAAAAAGGTCAATATTTACATGCTCAGACAGCAATACCATCAAATTGTTTTATTGGGTTATTTTCTTGTGTGGGATATTAGCTAACCCTGTCCTAAAACTATGTGTAAACCATGAAGGAGTGCCCAATTAATCCAATCTATATTTTAATTCAGAAATCACCTATAACTTTTTTTCTTTTCTTTTCATCTTGAATCATAGATAATAAAGCTATAATGTTAAACATTATAGTCCGATAATGCCAAGAAAAGATCTGAGAATTTGCCTTTTTGCTGGGTAGGTAGGCAATCTCAGTGAACTCAGATATAATACATGGAATATTATGTAAATCCCATGTGAATTTCAAACTACATCAGTTAGCCAATCAGGTGGCTATCTGAGAGAAACAACTTCAAAATAATACTGGGTTCGTAATCACATGTGGATCGAAATATTGTGAAATGATGTATGTACATCTAAATTTAAGGTATCACTATAAGGTTCTTCTCTATAAAGTTTGAAGATCGCTCCCGACGATTAGTCAATTTTTTTTTTTGATGGGCGGCTGGAAATATCAAAATACCAACCCTCAGTCGGTAATATATCTGTTAACCCAATGCCAATCATTATCAAACTTAGGCAGAATTGTCATGATATAGAATTATTATGGGATCTCGAAGAATACCAGCAAACAGCTTGCATGAATATTTTATAGCATTACCAACTGAATGGATGGTCTTTCCCTATACATGTGCCATCTTGGTTTACCCTATGTTACACACCACGTTCATACATGAATGCTGTGTGCCTTTACATGTAGCTGTACTATAGGCTCTGCAACCATAGATCAGTGACTACCTGGTTCTGTATCACACAAATCTGGCTTTCATGCCACGCCCTCTAAACTACAAGCATGCACCCTTCCCTTTGCCCAATGCGGGACTTGCACAATACAAGGTTCCGGCCTCGGCCGCTAGGATCGCCTTTGTCTTTATTTCCGTTTTATCCCACATCTATCGTCTACTAGGCACTGAGCTGGTCTTTCAGGGCGGCTTTGAAAGCTCCATTCCCACTGAGATCTAACGGCTGGAGATCTCCTGTACAGCATGCTGGCATGAATACACATTTAAACCCATTGTCAGCTAATGCCGACGTCGCAGTATTTATTGACTTTAGCAGAGTTCAAATGACAACTACCTGCATGATATCTCGCGATATAAGTTTTGCTTACCTACGGGAATTCCTTGAATGTTTCCAAAATATAAACGACCCGGAACGGAAACGTTTATACTATTTCAATCATCCCGCGGGCCGGTTTTATATTCGGCATATTTATCTTTCACTATTGCTAATGAATATGGCGGCACAACTGAATAAACTAAGACAATATTGATTATATCAAGTATTGAACTTAAAATCATATCAATCAACCACATACCTTAAAGCAAACACACAGTAGTGACTATTTTCACATCTATTTCCATGTCCATGTCGGCTGCTTTTTCTCGAATTGTCGTTCGCCGCGATCCTGGCGGCTGGGCGGTGGTTATTACGGAGAGTTATCACCCGCTACGCGTCCAAGCGAAACGATCGGGTAGCCTACTCACAGGCTTCGAATTTGACGGCGGCAACGACGGCAATTGCCGTCGGTGCCCCATTAGTTTGCCCACATGCCCTACAAATTTCCACCAAGTACACGGCCACAACACGGCCGCCGTGAAGCCCCAAGTGGCCTACGTGACCCTAAGAATAAAACCAATCTTATTTCCATCATCATGATCATGTGTTCGCGTTTTCTCTCTCTTTATTCTTTGCTTTGGTAATTTCGTTGGAAAAGCAAAGTCATACGGTGATCGGTGGTTTCGTTTACAAATCAGGTTTCCCTCTTCCTGTGACCGTAAACAGGATCGTACAGTTTTACGACATCAGTATTCGGGAGCCACCTGTTTTTGGTTCGATTACGCTTCAATGGATGGTTCCCGTTTGGCAATCCGGATTACTCTCCCCTTGGTCAGACTACAGAGGGCGGGTCGCTTAGTGCTGTCATTGGATTGAAAGTTAAAGTAAATAATGCGATCATGCCGTCACACGACGTGTTTCTGCGACCAAATCTCGGGAACTGGAGAAGGGGGCTTCAAACACGCGGAAGCTATATGCCTTCTTTCGTATTACTGGATAAGATCTTTTATAATTTGTATATTTACAGACAGTATGTGGATACCTCTTGAATGTTTTACAACAACAACAATAACAAACAGCTGTGAAAATATTGCGATATTATAGGCAGAGTTTGCAAAATATGTGTGAGTTTGCAAAATATGTGTGAGAATAGGATGGGGATATATAAGTCTAGAAAGGGCGTATGACTATATGAGGCCCATTAAATAATAACCCAGGCTTGGGGAAATTTCATTTTTATTTATTTCATGGCAATATCTTCCATAACACCTGCAAATAAAGTGACTGTAGTGCCCTAAGTATATTAACACATTTGGCCTTAATGCCTGGTCCATTGGCCTTGTTGCCCCCAAAATCTGGTCATTATCCAAGGCCAAAGTGGCCTTGCCCTATTTTCCCCCAAATTCAAAGCCTGTACTCAGCTGTGCCTAGCAGACGATAGAAGTGGGATAAAACGGAAATAAGGACAAAGGCGTTACTAGCGGCCGAGGCCGGAACCGTGTATTGTGCAAGTCCCACATTGCCTCAAAGGGCGCTACCTCGCAAACTCTGACCCTCAGATAATAGCCAATATCATTCAGCGGGAAATGCCGGGGGCATGGTTACATCACACACTACCTTCATGTGAGTGAGTGAATATGATTTAATGTCGCTTTCAACTATATTTCAGTCATATCACGATGTTGAGTCCTATTCCTTTTCACAGCCAGGAACCACATGGGTGAGGTCCTATTCCTTTTCACACCCGGGAACCTCACGCCTCTTACGACAAGTCGCCTCTTACGACAAGCTGTCTGAGGAGCCGAGGCCTACCCTGACCCGCAGTGTGCACAATTATATCCCAGGTCAATCCCCGGAAGCCCCACGGGGCCTAGCTACTACCTTCATGTAACTGTCTTGGAATGGCAAGATTAGGTCTGCACGATCGAGTCAATGCAGACGATCAAACTACTGCAACACTTGGTCACTGAATATATATAATATTGAATATAATCCCCTGTTTGCAGGGTAGTACTAGTAGGTGAAGGTTATACCTACAATCAAACATTTCTTAATGCTGGCCTTACTGAGTTCATGGCCATAGACTGAGGGTACACATTTATTATTTATCATTTAATATAAATTCTCACAATGGAAACAAGATCTAAAACGAGTACATGTAGATTGCCAAGAAAATAACCCTTCTATCATCTGGCCGGTCCTTCCAACCAGACTGCTTCCCTGTGTATGTTCACATGTGGTCTGGACCCCATTCTCCATAGCAGGGCTTGATTATCCTTCCTATAAATCCAGCAATCAGCCCTGCCACAGATATGATAATGTCTGGTTCATATCATCTCGTCACATCATCAAAATACCAGTATCATTTCACTGACGTAGAAATATTCATTTGTTTTCATTGCAAAACAGGTGGAATGAAATATGGAACACATGCATGCTACATGTACCTGTATCTGATTGGCATGGCTTGTCACAAAGAAATACTTTACAACTGAATCTGCTTTACAATGTCACACGCCAATCCAACACAAATTTATGTAGAGCATTTTATTCATCTGACCTATCATTTCATTCTATGACCCTACTGAAAATCAGACCAAAATAATTTCGGTGAAATTTGGTGAAAAGACCAAATATCGCATTATTTCAGTAATTTCATCTGCCAGTTTAATCTCACTGAAAATTCTGTGAAATCGGTCACTTCAATTTCACTACAAATCTCACTGAAAAGCATGAAACAACATATACAAGAATGAAGAAAATAAATAAGGACCATTTTCTTAGCATTTTATGACCATCTGCTATGTACATGAAGTATTTTTACCAAAAATGGAACTTGCAATTGAATGTAGAAAGCAAACTTTATCAAAATTATAATTGCACAATGTTTTGCTTACAAGTATTCGTTTAGAAATAATCAATTTATAATGTATAAGCCAGACTCAACAAGAACAACTGCATGCTTTTGTTCTTGTTTATCACTTTAAGAATTGTGATTTGAGAAAAAAATAGACTTGCCTTTCTCATGAGTGAAAGCAAATTCATTGTTTTTTTGTTTTTTTTAGAAAATAAAATAAAAATTATGAAATCTAAATAAATTAACTTAGTAAAATTATTCCACTATCCTTCAAAAACATACATACATTTTTTGTTGTTATTCTTTGGGGTAATGTCCTTCAATTGGAAAAAGTTATAGGAAATATTCAGTTTCTAAAACATTTTCCCACGGATATTCTCACAGGAGTTGTCTTACCTGCAGGTGGCGCTTCGATATTTTGCATGTCTTGTTGTTGTTGTTGCAAGATTATGCAATTCGTGAGATGTTGAACTTCCAACAAATTCACGAAGTACTTGATATCTGTTGGCGGAAGAGGTCAGAAACGGAATACTACTGCTGTATTATGAACTATCAGCAACGCGGATGATCTTTTGGTAAATGTTCTGCTATTCTGAGAGTTGTGCCGAGAGTTTTTGCTGGGAAGATATGGAGGTCCATGACAGCCAATCGACTGACATCCCGCTCTCCTTCTGCGGAGATGTCGAGTGCTGCGGGAACCGCCAATTTCAGACCCCGATTTTCGCTGTTTCGGTTATTGACCGGGTTTCGTTTTTTTTGTGTTTCTGCAAGGATTATCTATGTCATAAATGGACACTTTTTTATAACAAATTCAATTGGAGTTTATTTAGTTTTTAACGGAGACTAAAAAATGCAGTAAAATTGGTCACACTAGCCCTCCCGAGTATGAGGGCTATAGGCCGGCCCCAGTCACCTCCAGCGAGGGTTTTAGATAATTTTATTACGAATCACCCACCTCTGAAACTGCCGTACATCTAATCTCTATCCCCTCCTGCGCACTATTTTAAAATCTTGCGCACTATTGTGAAATAGTAACGAATATATCGCCGTCTGAATTTTCCAGTCGACGACTTTCACTTCGCGCGCCATGTTCAATTGCAAATGGCCCATATACACATATAGCGTGACGTCACCAACATGGCGCGTAGAGAGTTGAAGTTTTCGACTGGAAAATTCAGACGGCGATATATGCGTCACTATTTCACAATAGTGCGCAAGATTTTAAAATAGTGCGCAGGAGGGGATAGAGATTAGATGTATGGAAGTTTCAGAGGTGGGTGATTCGTAATAAAATTATCTAAAACCCTCGATATGGAGGTGACTGGGGCCGACCTATATCCCTCATACTCGGGAGGGCTATATATTATCTGGGACGAATATTCGTCCCAGATATTATTTAGCTAACTAGGCTATGGAAAAACATGCACGACTGTCAGATGTGCTTTCAGAACAACAACAACACATCTGGTAAGCAATTTGCGTTCACGTACAATGTATTTCAAGTGTTAATCAATAAAGTTTTGTGGTTTTGTCTTTCATCATGTTTTATCCCACTAGATCCAAGTTCGTTATCAACAACAATCAGGTTCAGTAAAATCCGTTTGTGTTGGTCTCCGTTGGCACTTGCAAAACAAACACAAATGCAACATGCTCGTTATGCAGAAGTCAAGAGTTTTGTTTTCTTCATAATTTAGAGGAATTGATATTCTTCCCAAATCATGAGATGAACTTTTTATTTAATGGCTTCTCTGACCTTTTTAATAAAATTCAAAATTGTGAATAATTTTGTGAAATAAATCTTGCAAAAAATGACAAAACTATATCTTAATTATTTCTTGTTCTGCTGTTGATGTGGTCTTACAAAAGTAATTAATTGGTTATTTATTGGCTGTAATATGACATGCATAAAAAATTTCTTGTGAGTCTCAATTCCTGGTGTCTTCTTGACATTTTACTGGAATATTGAAGAATATCCTTGCACTGAAATTTCACCTTTCAGTCATTACTGTTATTTCACTGAAATCTCACTGAAATTTCGATCACATTTTGATCTTTTATTATTGTGTTGAAATTTTGCTGAGATCCCACAGAAATTTCACTGACATTTCACTGAATTTCTACCTTTTCTTTCAGTGTTATTTCAATGAAATTCCACTGAAATTTTGGTCGAAATCACTGAGATCCCACAGAAATTTAATAGAAATTTCGCTGATATTTCACTGAATTTCTACCTTTTCTTTCAGTGTTATTTCAATGAAATTCCACTGAAATTTTGGTCGAAATCACTGAGATCCCACAGAAATTTAATAGAAATTTCGCTGATATTTCACTGATATTTCTACCTTTTCTTTCACTGTTATTTCAATGAAATTTTGCCGAAATTCCACTGAAATTTCACTGAGATTTTGGTCTGATTTTCAGTAGGGAACTCCCCACCAGTTTAGTACAGATGATGTTGATTGGACCTCGAATATGGAACAAGTTACCCCCAGGCTTAAAACATTTTCATCCATTTCCATGTTAAATCACCATCAAAATCGCACCATACCAACAATATTTAGTTCTCCCAGTGTGCTGCTCTAGTATTATCCATATAGATCAGTATCAATACATTAACCAAACATAGTTTGCTGATTGTCCGAGGATACGTGTTTGTTTTTATTGATATAATGTTCTCACCGCTTACATTCATATCAACATTCACCAGCTATATATTCGTATAATCGAATTGTTTCTACAGGGATAGAACAAGCCCTCTGGGGTTTTATTGCCACCAACTGCCTTTTACATCTATACATTGTACAATTAATTTATCTTGGTGAATAAATGAAATGAAATGAACTTTGGGGTGAAGACAAATATTCTAGATTTGCGAAAATATCTAACACCTCAATGAAACGATGCTCTCATTCTGTCGGTTCCCTCACAGCAGTGATTGAGTCATAATGACTTAAAAATGAACTGTAAAGCTACAGTTGATGATGTTTTCGAAAGTTGTGGCTCCCGTTTTCTGATGGTACTACTGTATAAGTTTTGACTTGCCATATACTCGGAAGATTCGAAGAAAATAATCCACAGAACTATTGCCAAATATAAACTATAACTAAAAGGCCTTGATTTCTGTCCTTTTAGCAGAACATTGGAAAGCTTTGCAGTTCACCTTTAACATCACTTTCAAAAACCTCTTACAACAAGATTTCTCAGGAGCTGAGGCCCTTATATTCATACCATGATTTGGGGTGGATGTGCATGACGAAACCTCCCGAGTCAATGCCTGAGAGTCCACGGGGCCAGTTAAATGACATTTAAATTTTGATGGCGATTTACTGACCAATTACAGCAACCTATAGTCCCAGGACTGGGGCTTAAACTACATGTATCAACACACACGACAGTTACAGTTTAACCAATGGGGGCTTGCACAATATCAACTAACCAATCAGATTCTGTGCTTGTCATTCCTGTCTGTCAACCTTGACTCAGTTAACCAATGAATTGACAGAAGTATAACTTTCGAGGCTTATCTTCTAGTCGCATTGCGTTGTGCAAGCCTTCCATTGTACGCAAGTGTTGTACTCACCGAATCTTCTAAATCTGGTGACACCTCAGGCTGTAGTGAGGTCTCAATTTTCAGTTTTGTCTTCCACCGTTTGTCTTTAGCCTTTCTCGCCATTTTGTTGCTGTTGTTGTTGTTACATACAACCTTAGTTCTGCTTTCACAGTAGCAACTGGTGATGCATTCATCAACTCAAATGTCCAGATTGAAAGTTGAAACTTCAGTGACACAGCTCAGGTAAATATCAAATTGTGAATTCTCTTCTGTTGAGTGCAGACCTTTAGTACTATGATTGTTGATTGGAAATCAGGTAGTTGCCCAACCTACAGCAGATAAAACATGAATTAAGGAGTAGAAATTGCATGGAAAAAATATATCAATAACACAGAGCAGAATGGTATCAATTTCATAATTGATGTGTCATTTATGTGTCACCTGTTGTTAACTGTTTGATCATGATATCTATAGGTTATAAGTATAAGATAATATAGGCTCAATAAAATAAATTGCTGGTCATTTGTTATAGTGCCCCGTCAATTAATCCCTTTTCTCAGTTTTTATACATTTATCTCTCAAAAGTTTCGCCATTCTAATTTTCTTGGAGAAGGTGCCAAAGTGTTGTTTGCTGTATATTGCTTTTATTTGCAGGAATAGTACCTGGTACTGTTAAAGTTCACTGTTCAAGTAACTCAAACAACATTGTTGGTTTCATGCAAATTGTATCAAACTGTATCTGTTTGCGAGAAATGATGGATATATTAGATTTGTGTGAAATAAAAGCATAAGGGCGAGACTCACAAAACACCTCGGCTTCCCCCAAGCAATTGAGAAATATTCTGAGAATGTGCAACATTTTATGGCTATGCCAAGGCCACTGTTAATTGTTTGTTTCTCGTAACCTTGCTTGTATAAATACACATGCTGAGTGTGATAATTATTAATTATTAACTTGCAAACCAATTGTATACAAATATGAAGAAAGTGAGCAAGTTTTACTCTTGAAAATAGAACTCCCTCGTGGATTTTAATTATTTGCCCTCAAAATATAGACGAGAGCTGGTTACGGGAAAAGAACCATATAGTGGCCTAATCATCCAGAATTGTCCTTTTAGAAAATATCATCAATTCTGCAGATATAACAGCTGCAATCAAGAATATACATGTCATATCTAGATTAATACACAACATGAGGCACCAGAGGTGCTACAACCCCTCAGCCCCTGAACAGTCCAGCCCAACCAAAATCTTGTGGCATCGTATATTTTCCAAATTTGAAAAGAATCCGATGAAAGGTTCTCAAATTATTGCACGGAAATGCATATACATGTAGGGTTTAACCAGCAGGTGGGGCCATGCACCTACATGTATTTGCTAAAGTGGTCGAAATGCCATCTCAGGTGACACCTCATGGCATGGTATATGCATACCAAATTTGAGAAGAATCCACTGAATGATGCTCAAGTTATTGCCTGGAAATGAATTTCAGTCGGGCGAACAGATGGATGCATGGACACACAGAGGGATGGACGGATGAACAATCGGAATCCAGTATACTCCTCTTCTATGCACGAGGGTATACATTGATAAATTTTTAAAGTTGTGATCTTATTGTCCTTGCCTGAAACTAAATGTTGGATGGGGCTTTCGTCCATTGTGGCTTTTGTCCACATTTTTCCATTCACTGAGGCTTTTGTGCAAATCCCAAAGAGAATGCTGTTTTGTTCTCATAATGCTCATCATTTTCATAGAATAGCTATCATTTATCGGGGGCGTGGACACATTAATATATCTTGGAAGTTCCATACAATTATTCAGAAGATATACATGTAGCAAGTAAACATTGGCTTTATTCAGTGTATCATTCAAAAATACTATAAATGTAGATCTATAAGGTTCACTGCTGATAGTGACCCAAATGGATACCAAACTGCACTACTAAACTACCAAGACGTGGAAATATCACAAAATTACAACTGAAGCAAAATTAAAGCCAACTGAGTAATTGTTTAATGGTAATTCACAAGCAGAAACAGTTGTAGAGATTTAAATTTTAGATTTAAACTTGCACTACATGAATATTTTCCAGTACATTATACAACTCAATTCTCTACATGGTTATCTCCCCTATGCACCTGCAGAAAAATTGTGTTGGTGCATGTAATATGTAGATTTATGAGATCAGGTATAAAGCTTGCAACATTCCATGAATATTTTGGAAGTAGAATGGAAAGAAAACATTTCTGAATACAGGGAAATTATTATGTAAATCATTTGACCACCACTAAATTTTAGAAAATTACCACAAGGCGGCCCATAATACATAATGTTGGAATTAAACTATTACACAGATGGACAGAAAAGTGGACGGACAGACAGACAGACAGATGAGGACCTGACCAAAGAAGCAAACAAAAGGCACATCTACAGACTACATTCTATACTGGACAGTTTCGTCAACCTGCCTACAGTAGTTCTCAAGATATGGAAGTCTGGGGAAAAGAGGATGGACAGACAGGCAGACCAAAAAGGGTCATAACTCTGTAAAATAAGGGCCGACACGAATATTTTTTTGTAGGCTTGTAGAATACAAGTAGATAAATAAGTTTCCAAAATTCGGTAGCTGTATTGAGCACAGTTCTTCAGATATAACTGGTATACATTCAAGCATATCCAAGATTATTACATCCGAAAAGGGGCATAACTCCATAAATAAGGGCCGAGACAATGATTCTTTTGTACGCTTCTAGAATACTAGATAAATAAGTTTCCAAACTTTACCAACTGTACCGAACACATATCTGCAGATATAACTTGTACCTTCAACTACAGATCACTACAGATCAGAGATTACTACAGCCGAAAGGGGCATAACTCAATAAAATATGGGCCGAGACAAGTAATTCTTTTCGTAGGCATCTAGACTACAACTAGATAAAAAAGTTTCCTCATACTCTGGTAGCTTTTACAAACACAGTTAATTATACAACTGGTTACATTCAAGCATATATCACAAAATCAGAGATAACGGCACCCGAAAAGGGGCATAACTCTGTAAAATAATGGCCGAGGCGAGTAATTTTTTGTTGGCTTCTAGAATACAATCTAAATAAGTTTCCAAAATATAATAGCTATATCGAACACAGTTCTGCAGACATAGTTGGTTATATTCCAGCATATAGGACAGAAACGGAAATAAAGGGGCACAACTCTGTAAAATATGAGCCGAGGGGAGCCACTTTCGATAGGCGTCTGACTTAGCACTAGATAAATAAGTGTTCAAAATTTGGTGGTTGTGTCTCAAGCAGTTTTGCCTAGAATGTGGGAACAGACGGATAGATGGACGGATGGACGTACATGGCAACGACAATACCCCGAGGCCAAAATGGCCTGTGATTGCACCCAAGGAACTTGCCTTCAAGGTGAAGATATTTCTGCCCAGTACTGTGTGTTGTTCCCATATTTTTTTCTGAAAATTCTGACATATATTTCATGAAAATATTCCTACCCTTATCAAAATCTTGAGGTTGCATGCGGCAAGCTGCTGCTAGCGGCAGCCCCAGTTAGGGATTCCACAGTGTGCGGTACTGGCAAAACGTGTGCAGAGAGTGTGCCAGAACAAGACAAGAGTGTGCCGCTACAGGCACACAGTATGCAGATGTGCCAGAACCAAACTGTGTGCCCGTGTGCAGAGTTCGAATTTGGCACCTGTCCGTCAGTCCGAGACTGGTAAAAAATCAAACGGACTGGTGTGAGTGACTGAACAACAAGTCCGTCGGACTGGTAACAAAAAAGCTCTCAGTTCACTGTGGTGTAAACTATTTCTCTGGATATCTCCGCACAATTTGTAAAGAATGAAAAACGAAATATGTCTGTTTTCGGTTACCCGACAGAGTCTAAATAAATCGTGCGAGTCTAAAAACATTTTCAGCAAATTCCAACGAAAT
Organism: Hanleya hanleyi; assembly: GCA_036873755.1. Classification (NCBI taxonomy): domain Eukaryota; kingdom Metazoa; phylum Mollusca; class Polyplacophora; order Lepidopleurida; family Hanleyidae; genus Hanleya; species Hanleya hanleyi. Next base: position 19,318 of record JAVTVY010033284.1, on the reverse strand, counting down.
CACGACCACGGCCGCGTTTTACGACAACAACAACAACCGTAAAGCGGCGCGAGCAAAGTCAGCATACCGTAAGTGTGATTGTAATGCAGCATGGCAAAGCAGGTTGGCGATCTTTTCAGAAAATAAAGCACCCACTTCCAGATCGGGAATCGAGAAATCAGCAACATGATTACGCTTCACACCTGATCATGTTTACCAGGACAATTTTAAACATATTCTCCATCAACTTCGAAAGAAATCTACTGATTTTTTGGCTTGAAATGGTGTTTGTTGAAGCAGTGTTTCGCGACACGTGCAGTCAAAGTCGCCGTCAAAGTCTAGCCGACGGGGTTTATCGTCTGTGATTATCTTCACACGCGCTCAAGAAATTCAAGAAATGCATAATTATTAATTTCTTATTTAGTAGCAACCATCACAGAGAACAAAATATTCATGATGACAAATGTTCCCAGATCACCTTTTATCAGAAGCTATTTTTATTTAATATTAATTAACGGACTAGTAAAAATATTTGCGGACTGGTTACATTTTTGGCTCACCAGTCCGGTGGACTGGTTCAAATTTTTCTTAAATTCGAACACTGGTGTGCCATTAGTGGCACACAGTATGCAGAGTGTGTGCCAGAACCAAACTGTGTGCTACGAGTGGCAAACTTTGCATGGAATGTGCTGGAAGATTTGCCGGATGTTAACCCAATAACCACGTCTGGGAACTTTTGAGCCCAACATTTTCAAAATGGATAGGAAAGTATTCAAACTGTACTAGCGTAGGAATACATCACAGAAGGAATGTGTGTCGCTCTGTGCCACATAGTTTCAAATTATACTTATTGATGAAATGTTCTCAGAATGAAAAATTCTGAGACAAAAGGTCCTTGCAGGATTCTAATGTACATGATATGCTAACCTTTCCTATCAATGGACGTACATGTACAGTGCTTCGGATTTGAAAAATCCAGAAGAGCTAAAAATTGCTCTTCTAATTTTGTCAAGAAGAGCGATCACTCCTCTAAAAAAAACCCTTCTAAAAACTTTTAGAAGAGCTATTTACGAGAATGGGGATGTAACTAGTAATTCCCATTTCATGATTCTTCTTGCAAGAAAAGTATTAGTATTATTTTCAAACTTCTTAACATTATGAAATGCGACATCAATATTATCTGACAATCATGTATGAAATGATTATGTTGATAATAAACGTAAGCGAAACCAGTTATCCCTGATGTGTTTCATTGTTATCCCTTTATTTCTTTCTGTGCCTTAATTTCCTCGGATTTTGCGATGTTTGAGAATTTTGTCAATGTTTTGCGCAGTTTGCGCCAAACTTCTGTTACGGTACCATGCCGTTTTCGGCCGTAAACGATAGAACACCACCAGTGTTCCGCCTTTTAAATGTTTCTAGCCTAACTGTTGGTGGAAGTTTTGTAGCCATTTCGCTTATTCGCGGCCACAATCGATCAAACAAATCCCAAAATCAGACGAGCGCGCCAACAACAATATGTCCGTCGACACATCCACACACAGCTGTATCCGCCGCTGTGATTGGTCAATATTTACACACAGCTGTAGAAATTTAACCAATTATAAGCGAGGACGTTTCGGTCCTCGGTTAAATCCGAAGCAAGTTTAACTCCTTTGCCAGAAGAGCTCGCACACTTCTGGATTTTCGTGATCGAAACGTCTTGCGTTTTCATGGAAATTTATTAGAGGTAAATAAAGATTATTCCATACGATAAATTCAAGAAGCACGAAAAAAAGAGCCTCTAAATTTTTATTCAGGCGCGTGATTGAGCGCTTTCGCTCTCGCGCTTCTTAAATCCGAAGCACTGCATGTAGTACTTATGTTGCACATGAATACATATGTAATTTGGTTCAGCACTTTCAAATCTTGGTAGTTGGTGAGCAGAGAATGATGGAAGAACATGTTTTACAACCATGATGATTCCATCCTCATAACTTATGCTTCCTGCATAAATCATACAATTTGCTGCCTTCCTGGTCATACATGATACTAGATCATGTGGTAGGTCTGTTTCATTACAAATTCTATAACACTTTTGTCTATAACAACTTAATAACCATGTAATTATTGGGCGTTTTAGCACAGTTGTGTGAAATGTACATGTGTTAAGTGTAGGTGTTCAATGGGAGATTCTATTTTACAAGGCAGGAGAGGAAAGGGTCGTCTGCTAAACAATCTAATAAACACACAAATAAATTAGAAGATGGAATTTCTTTCTCAAGTTTAACTGCTGTTTTCATTGTGAAATTGATTAACAAAGCGACACAAACAGACCTAAATGTACAGGTAAATTGACAAAACATATTCAACAATATTGCCAGGCTTTGTCAGTTTTCAGCATCATAAACAGATCGTCCTTGCTTACATGTATGCCATTAAGTTCCGACGATTCCCTCAAATCTGGCGCTGTGGGTTGAAGATGTCTAACAGTCTCTTCAAGTCTTGCCTGAATCCGTCTGAAGCTTTACAACTGTACCAGCTGGCTTTGAACTAATAGTGGGCAATGGCCGTCCAATCGTGTCATCATTTGCGGAAATCTGTACGCAGCTGTGCAGGCAACATCAGCTGGTTGAAAGTCTTTAAGGTGCACTGGACAGTTCAGTGAAGCACTGCAGCACCTGTGGACGACCGACGGACAGACATAAACAACACCAGGTGACTGAACTGTTCAAAGTTCATAGTTCAAATTTACTTGTGCTGCTGATCAACTCAAATCAGTTAGTAGAAAAGGGACGCTTGAAATTAACCTCTGCAATGTGAATATTCCATATTATAGAGAATAGATTTTTATGAATTATTAAATTCAAATCCACTGGAAATATTGGGGGAGGAACGGTTCCTGGTCTACCATCTGTGATATAGGTTTTTCACTTTACTCTATCAGCTTATAATCTCTCTCTGCCTGGGGTTTTTTTTTGGATTTTCTTTTCGTTGAAAATATTGAGGGGGGGGCTGTTCTGCTGTCCCTGCATTGCACCAGTGACATAAGTTTCAGAACACAACAATTTTCAATTCTCAAAAAAATCGAACAAAACGTTCTCAATAGATTTGGTGGGACATGCAATAGTTAAGACCTTTGTGATGGCATCCACTCTTGCAAGCTCACCTTGACCAGTATTTCTTTCCATTTATACCAGTAATGCTAGAATATATTTGCACAAAATTCCTCGCCCATGTCGAAGTTGTATAACATGGTAAGACGCTGCTATAATTAAAACCTTGCAAAACAGCCAATCACAAAAGATATGATGAATAAATCTAAAAAATGTAGAAACTCAATTCTCCAAAGACATCCCAACTCATCACAATTTTGCACTCTTGATGGTAAAAACACCTAAACTGTTCAAATAGAATCACTCAGCCTTTGTGCCCATGGTGCTTATGTTGGAGACGGTTCCAATGTTCAACCACAGACAGGGTTGCAAGTTCCTGCCAGGTTAGGGCATACCCAGCTTCATATGCAAATATTCTTCCAAAGCTGAAGGAAAGAACTGGGAAACACTGAAGAAATCAAGACAGTGGGCTTGTACATGCAGGTCGCCTGTAGTATTCAGACCCCAATTAGACCACTGTTAATTGTTTGTTTCTCGTAACCTTGGTTGTAATAATACACACGCTGAGTGTGACAATTATTAATTATTAACTTGCAAACCAATTGTATACAAATATGAAGAAAATGAACATGTTTCACTCATGAAATAGATTTTAATTTTATGCCCTCAAAATATAGATGAGGGCTGGTTGCAGGAAACAAACCATTGGCTTCGTCACTCAAAACCCAGGCAAAGTTTCAGTAAGTCCAGTTTGTCAGAGGCAACCAGTCACTCATTTACATTCCAAAAGAAATGTTTCCTGATTGACTGTGTTTGTTCAGACAGGTCAGATTGTCTGGCCAGTATAATGAATGTTCAACCCCAAATTGCATGTATTTTGGAGAAATCAAATACACACATTTACAATTATTTTCCTTTATCCTATAAATGCTAATTAATTTAGTTAATTAATATTTATAAAAATCTGTTGTTTTCTTATATCTCTTTGACATGGAAGAAGCATTTCTTGGAATTGTTTCAATATTGCTCTATACATGGAAGCTCTCGCATTTTGAATGCCTAGCCCAGTGTGACCAATTAGCATGTGAGTTGTTATAGTGTGGGTTGTAATAGCGTGGGTTGGAAGCTTATATTCCTCCTGCATAGAAAAATATCCAACAGAATGAAATGAAATTTTATACGAGAATACAAACCAGTGTTGTCTTTATTCTGTGCTATCTACATTGTAATTTCTGCTTTGGTGGTAAACTTGGCGAATAAATGAAGCAGACGACATCCGTATTTACACCATTGAAAACCTATCGACCACTTCAAATGCTTGGATTTCCATGAAGCAATTCAGATATTTGCTAAACATACTATTTTCTGATGAGTTGATTTTCTGACTATTTGTCAGAATTGGCGAAATTCAGTTTCCTTACCATAAACATTTTCTGCCAGCAATTTCTGACCGCACTGAACAGAACAGCGCGCCACGACAAGGGAGCACAAATTGTTTTCCTTCACAATGTGGTTCACTGGCAAATGTTGCATAGGAAATCAACGTTAGCAGTGGATAATGAATGCTCCACAAACTTTGTGATTGTGGATTTTTTCTTGGCGGGTGCATCATTTGTCCGAAATAACGGGACTGACTGGTTAGAATGTAACTGTTTTTTTGGTGCAAGGATATTCATAAGAACCAAGCTTTATTTATTCACTAAAATTGTCACCAGTAATGGAATAAAACTTGTCAAAATAACGAAATTCGAACACCCACGCTAATTGGTTACACAGATCGTCAAATATCTGGAGTACCGGTAGCCCCTGTGCGCTTCCGGCATCCAAACTTGAAGAGTTCGGTTGGAAACAATGACAAAATGATACAGAAATAATCCTGACCGGTTCTTTATTCCATGGAAGTCTTTAGTCCAGGAATGAAAGTTTAATGAAGACTAAAAAATGCAGTAAAATCAAACATTTATAGACAATGTTTCTGTTTGTAACTAAGTCAAACCTGCTTTAATTAATGCCTTTAATCCCTTATTAATTGCACAATCAAACGTAGAAAACGGAAGTTAAAAGAAAAAGTTAACTCCCCTAGGAGAGAGTTGTCCGCCCCTAGGAGAGCTCTCCATTCAATTCCAGCGCGGCCACTATAAAGGCGACTGTTAGCCTCATTCCTATCCTCTTTCTCAAACCGAGACCAGTAGTGAAACAAGGCCGCGGTACGAGGGGACGGAAGGGTGGGCACATTAAATTAAAGCAGGTTTGACTTAGTTACAAACAGAAACATTGTCTATAAATGTTTGATGTTTGCTACCTAAGTCTTAAACCTGCTTTAATTAATGCCCTAGTACCAACATACGGAGGTGGGAACCTCGGTCTTGTAGTAGATCAAAGTAGGCTAAGTGACCGCTGGAATGACACAGAAACATGGGCATAGCATGAACAATCCATAATCAACAAATGAAACCTTGGTCATCAACATAAAAAGGTTAAACATGTGAATAAGATACTGATGTACTTATCTTTGATTGTTCACAGCCATGTAGCTGTGCTTGTGGTGTGGAAATTATTAATTCCCCCCCCGAGAGAGAACCCCAACCTGTCGGTGGGTGGGTCTACTCGGGAAGCCGTCTATACCAAGAGAGAACCTCAACCACTAGGGACATACGGTCTACTTGGTAAGGCCTATTTATCTTGGCTGTTCCTAAGACCGGGTGAGGCAGAACTGGTCCGGGCCTAGCGATCGCCAAGTCACACCACTCTCAGTCCACAATCGTCTTCCATCCAACTTGCATTTAGGGAGTTGAGTGCAGAAGACGGCGCTGAGATCATGAGAAGGACGTCAGATTCAACCTGAAGGACACAATCAAAAACCGCAGTTAAGGTGAAGATCACACTCACCATGGACACATACATCTTAGGGTGATGATACAGTGTCTGACATCTCTTTAGAGGATCCAAGGTCGTCCATCTGACTTATTACTTCCTTCAATATGTGATCAATCAATTGTGGACCAATAATATGAATGAAATGAGATGACACAGCAATTTGCAGATTTGCTGCGATGATACAAAATGCCGCCCCCCCCCTTTTTGAAAATTTAGCTGACCACGTGCTGGGCAGCCATGAACGGCCCAAGCGTGGTCATCCTATCTGACTGGACTGACATCTCTCAGACAGAAAATGGTGAACGTGGAGTTCGCCGTCCAGACCCAAGACTGGACAATGTCAAGGAGGGGCAGGCTCTTTCATAAATCTCAACAAAAGAAACCTGGCCGGTAACGCAGAGGGTAACAATGGAGTAGTAATGGAAGATACTAATCTAACCTATCTTCTGAGTGTCTACCCAAGTAGCTGGGATGACACAGATAAGGGAATAACTTGAGACAAGCAACAAGAAAAACCCTGGTTAGAAATCGAAAAGGGCAAATCATGAATATGATACAAATATACTTATTCTTGAGTGCCTCCATCCATGTAGCTGTGCTCGTGGTGTGATATGTCAAACTCTACCAAGAAATCAGAATCCTCTCCCACTCGGGTTGTTAGGTCTTCTTGGTCTTAGAGGGCGCCAAGCCACGTCATACTCAGTCCACCAACGACTTACGTCCAACTTGTCTTGTGAGTTGAGCGTAGGAAACACAGCTGAGATCATCCAGAAGGTAGTCAGTTCAAGCTGAAAGACACAAGTAAAACCGTAGTTTAAGGAAAAGCTAAAACTCTCAAAGCGTCAGACATCTTAGATTGATGATTAGAGAGTCCATGGTCGTCTATCCGACTTATTCCTTCCTTCAAGACGATCATGATGAAAAGCAAGATGGCCGCCTTGCTGCAATGGTGACAAATTTCGCCCCCTCCTCTTTTCTTGAAAGAAACTAACCACGTGCTGGGTAGCCCTCAGTGGCCCAAGCGTGGCCACACTATCTGACTGCACTGACATATCATACAGATAGAAATTTGTGAACGTGGAGTTTGCTGTCCAGACACAAGACTGGACAATGTCATGGAGGGACAAGTTCTTCCATAAAGGCCATGTGTAGTGATGGCCACATAGAAGAAGCAAAAAAACAGTAGTTCAATGGAATATCTACCTTCTGCCCATTGGAAAGACTAATTTATGGTCTTAAACAACTACAAGGCTTATTTAAATATGAAGCCTTGCTGACAGGGGAAGGGACATGATAACCGTAGCCGAGAACCGTGAACGGAACCGGAACGAGTAAGATAGTGGCGGATGGTTCGAACAGGACATAACCGAAGATCGTCCTCCAGGAAATAGAAGATCTTTCAAGAACATGAAGTTCAGACACTCTGGACGCCAAAGAAACGCCGCCACCCGATATCCCATTCCGGTAACAGTTGGCGAGCACAACGCGACTGTAATGCTAAGGCGCGAATAAGCTCAGAGATATTATCAATAAGGCTAATGTTGGTAAGTAAAACGTAACCCCAAGCCAGAGCAGAACGATAGCCTCCCCTGGTGCTCATATGAGACTTCCTATCCTGGTGAAGTTGAAGGAGGAAGTCAATTACGAGGGAAATAGAGTCGGGAATGGTATCACGACCTCGGCACCAGGACAAATAATCCGCTGTAGAGACCGAACCCGAACAACGAACTCAGTGAGTAAGGTCCCACATATAACCAACAACCCTAAGGTTGAATGACAGAACCATAATGTCAAAGTCTAATCATTGGTGTAACGGTCTATACAGGAATAAGGTACTTAAAGGAGAAAGTCGGAAAAACTGTCTCCCAAGTACACCACAAAAAAACGTTGTGTCGCTTAAGCACAATCCTAAGGTAAATGGATCTCAACATAATGTTTGTGTGTAAAATCAACATGAATCTGTGTTAATACAACACTGTGCTGAATTCAATTAAAGATGACTAGTCAGCCATTCACAATCCCGCCGTCGTCCTCAGAGAATATCCACGTCCATAATCCAAAGACCTATACCATATAACAGTATTAGACCAAATACTGTTGATTCGAATACAAATTTTGATATTCTGAACTCCAGACTGGAAACAACAAGGTCTGAACAGAAATCTCTTCGTAGAGTAACGATGAAGCTAAGTAAATCACAATGTGAAAAACCCGAGGGGAATTGATACCAGTGGAAGATTGACGCCAAACGAACGGACTTCCCCTCCGCCGACGACCGACGATGGAGAATCAAAGGAAGTGCCGATGAATGGAAATAAAATATGCATCTCGCAAATGAAGAAATGACGTAACAACGGCGTTATGGCGTACTGGAAACGTCTAACCGATGAAATAGAACGACGCACAGGTGTAGGAGAGACACATGACGGTGTAATGAACATATCGTCAAGGTGTAATAGGAAAGCGTAATGTGAAAAAAGCGAGAAAAAACGTTGTGTATGATAAACAACGTAGAGATTTCCCATTCACAATAACTTAATGAATATACATGCTCATAACGGAGCAGGATACAAACTTATAAAAGTACACGACGTAACAGAACGGCGTTGCAAACAGTAACCCCGTAGTCGATTGTAATAAATTTCCTTCTCTTTAAACGCAGTAGAGATGAACATATTAAATGTCTGTAGCGTTAATCACCAAATGTAAGCTCAATGAGATAAATGAGATTAATGGATCTTTGTGTCAGTGAACATGAGTAACGTGTCAGTGAACATGGTTACATTATGACCTCTCCCGATGTAATCTGTCTCCTGTATATGAAATTCCGTACTGGAGTCTCATATGGAGAGGATATTTAAACATTTACAACAATGTTACTATTAATAACCAAATAGTGACACAACCGACATCCAGATCAAGGATTTTTTCAGGAAATCAACTTTTTTGAAACAATCTATAATCAACAAATGAAACCTTGGTCAACGACAAAAAAGGTTAAACATGTGAATAAGATACTGATGTACTTATCTTGATTGTCCACAGCCATGTAGCTGAGCTTGTGGTGTGGAAATTATTATTACCCCCGAGAGAGAACCCTAAGCTGACGGTGGATAGGTCTACTCGGGAAGCCGTCTATACCAAGAAAGGACCACTACCACTAGGGTTGATAGGTCTACTTGGTAAGGCTTATTTTTGTTAGCTGTTCCTAAGACCGTGTGCAGCAGAACTGGTCCGGGCCTAGAGATCGCCAAATCACACCACTCTCAGTCCCCAATCGTCTTCCGTCCAACTTGCTTCTTGGGAGTTGAGCGCAGAAGACGGAGCTGAGAACAAAGAGAGGAAAAACATTTAAAGTCTCTCGCCGGCAGGAAAGTGAGGTTATTCAAAAATTTACAAATTGAAATGACCTAACACGAACAATTTGTCGAGAAGAGGAAGAACAGCAAGAACAATACTAAAAAGCAGTTTGATGCTCTAGTAAACTGTACCGGTAATACACATGCTGGGACGAATATACTCGTCCCAGATACTTGGTAGAAAGAAACCATAGAAGACTTCACGACTTACGTGTCAATAGGCTTGTATCCTTGGCCGGTCAACAAACAATCCCACCACGCTAGTAATTTTAAATTTTCTCATAGTGAAGAAATTAAAATTAGTGCATAACTCCATCTGAATTATACGCAAAATACAGTATACAGATGGAACCAGTTTGGTGAGAAACAAACAAATCACATGTATAAAACAAATTTGTATACCAAGGCATAACACAGTTTCATAATAAACAGTGGGTAATCGGATTATATACTCACGATAACCAACACGAGATCCCTTTGTAGATCGCACCCTAATCACAAAGAGATCAGCAAAGACGCTCATTAAAATGCAACAAACAGTCGTAGCATTGAAGTCCCGTAATATCCATTACGTTATTATTATAGCATCGTTTATAAAGAGTTGAGTTGTGGTTACGTACACAAAAACAACAAACACATAAACATGAGAGGCAGAATAAAACCCCATAAGTTCTCTCTTGAAGACAGGATATCAAAATTACATAATAATAGTTGATATAACAAGAGATTACCTTCTTGGTAGGACCAAAGAATTGAATGCATGAAAGAAACGAACTACCAAAGTCCGAAACAACAATAACCACATGGAACAATGACGGACGGCTTATAAAGAATCGTATTTCCCCGGCAGGGAAAAACGAACCTCCCGCGTCAAACCAGGGTCGTACTCACACTCTTGGTAAAGATTTATACAACAATTTAATGGATAAAATCATGACGAAACAAAAACCTGTTCGTTTAGAGTACAACACAATAGGCTCACATACCGACCGCGGAATGTTGGGAGCCAATAAAAGCCCACAATAAACACACCGGGTCGCAACACAAAGTTTGCGACGTATTTCCCGGGGGACTGTGTCATTAGTTACACATGAGAATTTCATAATGACTTCTAGAAAAACATCGTCAGACGATCATTTCAAGAGAATTTAAAATCTCCGCCAAAAACCAATATTTAGCGACGTACGTCCGAAGATACTAAATACGTCCGACTCAAAGAAGTCCAACATTCGCCCCAACAAATAGATCGGGAACGGAATTAAATAAACTATGTAGATTTAACCGTTTATTTGTTTTCTTCCTTCTAGAAGATACATGTGGTGAACCGATAGGTATTGGAGAAATAACCTGAGGCAAAGAATTCTTTTGTTTGTCGGAGAACAATAGAATGGCCAGGCAACCGACCTGGTCTTTGTTGAGCGTAACAAAGGAACGGGTTTTGGATCGACCCTAGACAAAGAATCTCCGGACCGGGTCAACTGTCTAGCAACCTGGAATTATCATCGTGTAGGACGGTACCGCTTGGTGGTATACAAACTGACACGGGAGACTCTGGGTCTTGACCAGCTCGGTCAAGATCTTCATTACACTTCATATCATTGACCAAAGAAAATTTCTAAGACCCGTCTGTCGATCTCCGACATAGACGAGTCATCACAAGCATGTAACAGAAAAGCACGACGGGCTTGGGCATAAATCTTCCAAACCGTCGGATTCCATAATACACATTCCGCGCACGTGGACGCCCGGTAACATAAATCTTTACAAGAAAAAACAAGCCGTGTGAGCGTCTAAAGGGGATAAATTCTTCCCGCACGTACGACAAGGAATACCAGTCGGAACTTCAGACATAATAATACAATAAGTTCCGAATGAATAACAAAAACCACACTTGATAAAGGATATTACACCAGCGAGACAACAACTAATGTTGTAGAATTGCCTCTGAATACTTCCTAGGGGAGTTAACTTTTTCTTTTAACTTCCGTTTTCTACGTTTGATTGTGCAATTAATAAGGGATTAAAGGTATTAATTAAAGCAGGTTTAAGACTTAGGTAGCAAACATTAGTCGCTAATTGGTCACACTATAGGCTAATAGCTGGATGCCAGAACTGCAAAGGGCTTTAGTGGATTGACTACACGATATGCCATTGCAAGGACGTTTGCTGACTTTCTCATGCATATTCAAAAGATCTAACTTTCCAATGCAGCAAACAAATGGACTACAAGCCATCTTTATACAGTATGTGACCCAGTTTCGAACCACTATATGGTCAGTACCTGCTACCGGCCTCAGTAGAACAGACCAACGCCAAAGTCGTAATTTATGCCTAAATTTCTGCACTATAACGTGGTACACAAATTTTTCCCGGACAAACTCTGAAGAAGCAGCAGGGGTCTCGTTCATTCACGACGTTGTTTTCCTAATTCCGGGTCACACTTCCAGTTCCGAATTGGGCAACCCCTACGAGGGGAAACAACTCCGTCAGGACGGAAACTCGGCATGTCGACCCCCAGGTGGAACAGGAATAATGATTTCAGTCACCTCCGATATAAATTCATTAGTTAATAGAGAGATTAATCATTGAAAAATGACTTGTCTCCAAAGTAGGCAATTGAAAATCTTGACCGCTATGGAGAATGATCTCTTGAAGGTTGAGAAATGTAAGAGGTATTTTCTACTCGACACAGAATATTGGTTACTATATTGCTCTCAAGTTCCGAATCTCCAGCAGAAATGAGATCAATCCGATTTTCACTGTAATAAACCATTCAGACTTGACAAACGTTCTGATGATGGTGAGAGAATAGAGTTCTCTATCTCGGTCTATTATCCAATCGAGTCATGGAGTGCCTCAACAACCTCGCTGCTGGACATCTATAAATGGGAATGGGTACAAACTCAAGAAAACAAGGTTCCGATAGTAGAACCTTTATAGAAGAAGAAAACTTTATTACACAATGACAAATAAAAAAGATTCGTTTTTAATCCAGTGGAGTAAACATCAGTAGTTAATAATATTCGCCATGCTGTACATGTAGTAACGGCAATATTTCCAATGTTGATAAAAAGAATATACAAACCACACATTTACGTGGCTTGGGGAATATTATTAACTATTGATACCTGGTCTGAATGTGTATCAAATTATCTTACTATTCCAAGAAAGGACCGGGAGGCTTTCAATAATGTTGAAAATTTTGGCAAAGGTGATGTGGCGTATAACGCGAAAAATTCCTCTTGCTGTTACGTTTATGGAGGTGAATAATATTGTTTTCGATTCTGCACGAAAAACCATGTTCCATAGAGGAAACCTACTCGACTTATAAACCGTGAAGCTCAGTCTAAGTGACCTATAATGGCGTCGACTGACGTTCCAACCAAGCTATTGTATATTTTTGGCGTTCCCGTATGCAATTGGATTATTTTCCAATCACCACATGTACCCAGGGGTTTTTCTAGACAGTTTTTTATCGTGGTATTCCCGATGAAAACGAATTTGAATTGAGTTTTTGCGATTTTTTCAAAATTGAGTTTTGGGCTAGAAATTCAGTTTTCTGGGTTTTTTTGGGAAGTGCGCGCCGTAGGCGCGGAAAAAAATTGAATTTTTTTCATAAAAGATTGAGTTTATGTAAGACCGGGCCGAACAAAAATGCCCCGATCACGGGAAAGTTATCGGAACCGAAAGTTCACAACACAAGGTTGTTGTTGTTGTTCGTGTCACCTTCGTCTCTATGCCAATAAATGTCCGTAGGAGAGCCACTCTTCATGTCATCTCTGCCACTTCCCGGTTTTTCGTATGTTTGTTTAAGCCGCAGACACCGCGTCTCGTCTGGTATATCCAGTGAAAATGAAACCCACTCAAGAAGCTTTCGCGGAGATTATTTTTCTTGACGTTGACTGCAGCGCCCCTTCAATGTCGTAATATCATACGATACGTTTTACGTTATTAAATCTTATGACAAGGGAGGCAATTCAGCGCCATTTTCTTCAGCTCAACACGTGGGACACGCTTGTCAGTCGTAAGCGAGAAAATCTCAACAAGAACAGAAATGAAAAATATATTTGTCATACTTTTCAACTTCTTTGATCTGATGGAATTTTGTTTGAACGCGTATAATACCTGCCTCACGTCGAAGTGAAGTGCCTCGCCCTGTGTTTTGTGGTGGAAAACCAGCAACATGCAACCTCTGCCCTGGCCTTGTTGTTACGGTAAACTGAGAAGTTTTCGTTTAAGACTCCAAAACTAACGAATGAATTATTGTAATACACGAATGCTTGAGAGCAACTTCTGTTAAAATCGTTCATCATGCTTTTATTTCTGCCGCGAAATTAACACATTATTGCTCCTTCTGTGACAGTCACCTGTTCTGCCATAATGAAGTCAGTTTGGAAGTACTGACAAATAAACACAAGGGCATATTGGAAGGTGCGAATAAATGTTATAAATTCAATGCACTTACCATGCTTACAATGGAAAACAAACTCTTGGTTCTGTGGTGTGTCAGTTCAATTCATGTTACAAAATTCGCAGGGCTAAAATCAAAGGGGGGGCTGAGGGGAGATCATGAGATGTATGTGATCGCAGTGCTCCATCACCATTCAACGGAGGTCGTTCAATGAAAACAATGACCTTGGCTTAGGGGTAAAATAATAAAAAATAAAACAAGAGCAAGTTGTATCATTTTTTTGATGAAAAAGGCAAAAAAATTGAGTTTTATCATTTTTTTGATGAAAAAGGCAAAAAAATTGAGTTTCATCAATTTTTAGATGAAAAAGTAAAAAAATTGAGTTTAGTGACATTAATATGCGCGCCAACGGCGCGCAAAAAAATTGAGTTTTACAATATTTGAAATTGAGTAGATGAAAAAAATTTGTCTAAAAAAAACCCTGTGTACCGTTTGATTCCATACTGAAAAGACCCCCCCCCCTCCAAAACTAAAGCCTTATTTCAAACGTTAGCCGACGCTGCTTTACGTCACTTAAAATCAGACTTTCCACAGTATCAAACGTGGATAATTTCTTGTTCGGGACACAGCTTTATTTGCCAATTTGAATAAATTAACTGATTCCCTGACAACTCTGATGTGACGTGAGAAGCGGACCCTCATTCGATCACGGTTACATACGTGCAGGGTAAAACATCGGGGTTTTTTCAATGGTTATAAACAGTATTGCGTTAAAAAGCCTGAATTATATAAGTATTAACCCTTGTCCTGTCGACAACGTGTATACACGTTCCTCGACTGTCAAGTTCCCACTGTCGACTCCGGATATATACATTCCGAGAAACCATCGGACGTTTCATTGTTTTTCGAAACAATTGGGGCCACGTGCGGAAAAATCAAACCAGGCACGGCTTACTCCAACTAAAACGTATTATTTCATTAATTATTTAACGTGAGTTCGGTGTTTATTACTAAAAAAAGACGCTTAGTTATGTGAAGATTGTCTACAAATGTAAAACAGAGCATCATTTATTCGGAAAAGTTTGTTGAAACGCGTGAAAACGCACCTTGTTTACAAGTTTCTGCGAAGAAATCCCGAAAGCCCCTTCACACGTTAAAGATATGAAATTGAAGGGCAACAACTCTGCTTCCATTTCCGCACAATCTTTTGTGTGTCAAGTTGTATGAATGCATCAATTTTATTGGGTGAAAATGGTCATGTGTTTCGAATCCTTCCCATTCAACCTCAATAAACCCGCGAAAATGATGATCACATGACGTAACCCGACTTGCTGATTGGTCAAACTGTGCCAACTGCTCATTAGCATAAAATATTCACGAGTTACGCATGCGCCCTGGCCGATTTCGACGGAGTCAGAATGGCGCTCGGTTTCGCTGAGGGAAGCCACACTTCGCGTAAACAAAAGGATTTTTACCGATTTACTTGGAATATTCAATGAATATTCAATGATCGTTATGCTACGAGTAACCAGGAATACATACTGTGACATCTATAAGAATTTAGACGAGTTATTAAATGGAGATGAAGCAAAACAGATCGTCCATCGGTAGTACTCTGAACGTGATAGAATTCTAACGCGAGTTTTACGGTACACAATTTTTCCGAATTATGATTCCTAAATATTTCTAAAGCTGTAAAATGACAAATATGTTCTGAATGTATGTTCAGGGTTTTAAAATGATGTATCGTGCATCAAATACTATCCATTATTTCAATTTATTTATCAATTCCCATGACCAGACAGTCGCCGTTTTTTGAGCCCATTTTGAACAGTTCAACTCTGCACACTCACACGTCGACCAGCGTATAAGTGGCCGACAGGACTAGGGTTAAGTTTCAGCTGGCTATGTTTTGTAAATATTCTTCCTTTCCCAGCAAACAACAAAAACAACATGACAGGTTACTGACCCCCCCCCCCAACCCAATGACAAAATGTAGGGCACGGTGAGTTATTTGGAATATCCCTGATTTGCCCCCGCCGGGATAGGAGGTATAGAAGATCATATGACACTCCATTATCTACACCCCCCCTCCCCGAGATTCTTGTCACAAGCCCCGGTGTCATACGTTTTTATGGACTTGTGTTAATTGTGGTTACTGTGAGCGCGCAATTTTAGGTGATCCGGAACTAGGAAAACGATATGTCCAATGTGTAGTAGAATAGCTCAGCGCCCGGAAATACTGTCGACTTGCTATGTTCATGGTAGATCATTCGATACCTCCACTTCATTTTTGGACAACAAGATGACGAAATTTTGCTTTGGTTCTTTTGGGAGAGGTCGGCAAACTTGAAATGGCACATCGTCAGTAAGCGCAAACTGCTGTCAGTCCACGGTAGGCCGACAGTAATATGAGATTTTATCTATCAAATTGAATGTGATCGTGACAATTAAATGTTATTTGAAAAGAGAATTGATTACCTGTAAATTGACCACAGAAGCCGTTTGTGTATCTCCCTCGTGTCACACGAAAACTAGGGCGTGAATCTGAACTGACCCGGAAGTGGGAAAGGTTCGAAAGCGGGTCACAGACTGTATACCGGTATATAAAAAATTGAAAGCAAACAAAAAAATTGTTTTTCTCTTTTTCAACTTTATTTTACTTTGTGTCGGGCTGAAGACCGAAATAGCAGTCGACTAAGTGACAATTTTTTCACCAAGTGAAAGTTGAAGGCTATCCAATTGTGCAATTTTACCAGTGTGACATTATTTTTGGCGTGCAATAGGCTAATTCAAGACATCATCATCATCATCATCGCTGGTTGGTCGAACTATCAAACAAACTGATGATAATAGTAATTTGAAAACAAGACTGCCAACTACCGGGGTGTGGGATGGAATTTTCGTTCCTCCATCCTGTTGTTGTTGTTGTTGTTTTACGAAGTTACTTTCGTTTTCAGGTTGACATTATTCGCCATAAATTGAACAGTTTTAGGACGTTGGGAAGGAATCAAATTTATATTGTAACAGTCCGAGCGTCGCTATCGGAGTTCCATGGACACATAAGCACAGACAGACAGGACCAACATGGTCTTTTACGTCAGTTTTGCAAACTTTCAGCACAAAATAGTTGACATTTGTCAGAAGCGTGGCCCGCAAAACACCCGCCTTGCGCATGCGGATAATACAGTGTATCAGCGACACCTGGCGTGGAAAAAAATCAAGGGCAATAACTATACTCAAGCAAGGAATGAAATGCTGTGCTCGCTATTGTCACGTTTAATGCTAAGTGGGAAACAGTTGGTCTCATAACATTACCAAGCGAAACAGCATGAAAAATATCGTTAATATATTGCACAATATACGCAGGTTTTCAAGCTTTTTTGAAACAGTAGGCCTAACTTAAGCAAAAAAATGTTTAGGCTACGGTATGTATTATAGCGCGGATTAATGTTCACACCTTACTTCCGCAAAAAATAAAAGGTTATAAACACATCCAATTTATTCAAACATTTCTGGGTTCTTGGGAAAATTAACGTGTACGTGAAAATCCGCTTAGTGCGCGATTATCTAGGCTAAACATTTGGAGCCATCGCCGAGTCAATATCCCCACTCCCAGCCCAGTTTCTATGGCTGAGTTGATAAAATTCACCCTAGCCCCAGCAGGGACCTAATGATAATGACAGTATCACCCTAGCCCCAGCAGGGACCTAATGATAATGACAGTATCACCCTAGCCCCAGCAGGGACCTAATGATAATGACAGTATCACCCTAGCCCCAGCAGGGACCTAATGATAATGACAGTATCACCCTAGCCCCAGCAGGGACTTAATGATAATGACAGTATTACCCTAGCCCCAGCAGGGACCTAATGATAATGACAGTATCACCCTAGCCCCAGCAGGGACCTAATGATAATGACAGTATCATTAGGTCCCTGCTGGGGCTAAATTCACCCTATTTCAACATTTGTAGTTCAGGTTTTTCTCTGTTTCAATTGCTTGCATAACTGTTTCGTTGCAACTTATTTCGGTTTGGCTCAAATATGAATCAGTGTGCCAACGGTTTGCGCTAACCCTGCCCCGGAATAAAACGACATCAGCAGCAAACATTAACAACAAAGTACTGTAGGCCCCATGGTTTATGTTGAATATAAGACCGCTGATGTCAAAAACTTACCTATAAGAACTTAAGTTGACAATAATTATGTTTTCAGGTACAAAATTCTGAATTCGCCAATATTCATCCAATATTCCACTATCGAACTGAAGAAACAGTCTTCTCGCGACTAAGCCCATTAGCAATGCTAAACAACAAACTAAGTCGGACCATGGAGTCTAGAATGTTTGGCTGACATATAAGTAACTTCTACGGAAGCCCATGCGAGTCGTCCCGTTCGAAACAAATGATCACCCGCATTATACAGTGTCGGGAGGGATAAGAAGCTGTATGAGAATTTAACTCGACGTACATGTGAAATAATTCAAATATCAGTTAGATATCAGGGGGTGGGGGCTGCCCCCCCCTACTTTTGATTTTAATATCTTTGGGCCCTCCCCCCCCCACTTTTCGGCACTTCTAACTGATCATGTCCCCACATAAAAATTACATAGAGTGCCAGGACATGTAGTGGTGTGTTATAGGCCTGTTTTGTTTGTGTTAAACCAGGAATTCAAATGAAGTCGGGCATATTTTTCAATATCGATGCGTGTTTATGCGAAACAAATGTGAAAATAGAACCATAAATCTATATACATCGTGTTCAGATTTATTTCCGGTAAAACGCATCTCCGGCAACCGGACACCCCAGAGCTTCCGGGGCCTAGGCGTCCCTTCGACCCTCACCTGTCAGGCTGCGAAGATCGCTTATTTTAGCTTTGTGTAAATGAATCGGTAGATACTTCATGTAGGAAGCTATTGTCTGGGTCTTTGTGATACATTGTTGTCCCCAGACTTGGCTATTGTATGCATTGTCTGGTGATTCTTACATGGAGAATCGGTATCACATGATGTAAAGGTCATCGGGGTTTTTTTCATGTGTGTTTTTTATGTGTTAAATATAACTAGAAAGTCAAATGGATTCAGGCATGAAGTATGATTTTGTCAATATCGATGCGGGCTTTAAATGCGAAACAAACGTGAAAATAGAACCATAAATCTGCATACGTTATGTTCGAATTTATTTCCGGGAAAACGCTTAGAACGCATCTCCGGAGATCTGGGACTTCAGAGCTTCCAGGGGCCGCCTCGCCTCTTTGGCTGTGAGGATTTCCTTGTTTTATCTTTGTGTGAATGAATCGTATCGGTAGGCATATTGGTTTCCCTCCCAAGAACTAAAAGTCATCGTTTTGTATGTTTTAAATATAATTAGAAAGTCAAATGGATGCAGGCATGAGATACGAGGTTTTCAATATCGATGCGTCTTTATAATTGCGAAAAAATCGTGAAAATAGAACCATAAATCTGCATGCATGCAGTTTTATTGCCGGGAAAACGCTCAGAACGCATCTCCGGCGATCTAGGGCCCCGGAGCTTCCGGGGCCTAGGCGGCCTCTGGACCCTCACCTGTTGGGCTGTGATAGTGGACCGCCCCCC
>JAVTVY010033283.1:0-15245 GCA_036873755.1 Hanleya hanleyi | reverse complement strand
TCTTCCGAAATCTGGCATACGCATTCCTTGCGACAAGACACCAGTCCGTATTGCATTTCAGCACCATCTGCTTGAAGGTGGCGCCACTAGTTCTTGCTTCTTCGTATCCGTGAATGTCCGTGTACGTCTGTTCGAAGTGATAACTTCCTAATGCTTTGTTGGATTCTTCCGAAATTCGGAATATGCATACCTTGCGACAAGATGCCAGTCTGTATTACATCTCAGCAACATCTGCCTGAAGGTGGCGCTACTGGTTCTTACTTCTTTGTGTCCGTGGATGTTCGTGTACATCCGTGCATGTCTGTTCGAAGCGATAACTTTCTAACGCTTTGTTGGATTCTTCCGAAATTCAGCATTCGCATTCCTTGCGACAAGAGGCCAGTCCGTATTGCATTTCAGTAACATCTGCCTGAAGGTGGCGCCACTAGTTCTTGCTTCTTTGCATCCGTGGATGTCCGTGTACGTCCGTGCATGTCTGTTCGAAGCGATAACTTCCTAAAGCTTTGTTGGATTCTTCCAAAATTAGAATACGCATTCCTTGTGACAAGACGCCAGTCCGTATTACATTTCAGCAACATCTGCCTGAAGGTAGCGCCACTGGTTCTTGCTTCTTTGAGTCTGTGGATGTTCGTGTACGTCCGTGCATCTCTGTTTAAAGCGATAACTTCCTAACGCTCTGTTGGATTCTTCCGAAATTCAGCATTCGCATTCCTTGCGACAAGAGGTCAGCCCGTATTGCATTTCACCAACATCGGCCTGAAGGTGGCGCCACTGGGTCAAAATAGATTTTTTTTCCGTGTACATCTGTTCGAAGCGATAACTTCCTAATGCTGTGTTGGGTTATTCCGAAATTCGGAATACGCATTCCTTGCAACAGGACGCCAGTCCGTATTGCATTTCAGCAACATCTGGCTGAAGGTGTCACCACTGAGTTTCTCTTCTTCTTGTCCGTTCCAGTCAAAATGGGCCTTCAATTTTGCTATATGAAATCATTCTATTCCACATCATATGATTTACCCTAAAGCTTTTGCATGAACCATATTTTATTTCAGAAGTATAATGTGAAATAACTGGCGGGGATTTCCCCGCAGTACTGAATCCTTGATTTTTGAATTTCGTGTCATCTTAAACGAAGGACAACATTTCCTTCAATTTTGCTAACAAATAATTGTATTGCACATCATAGGATTTACCCTGAAGCTTCTGCACCAATCATTTGTCTACACACGTATATTACAATATTAATTACAACTGTGTTCCTAATGTTTGGGTGCACACTGTGCATATGATCAATTTCCTGAATTGAACTGAATTCAACCTTGCTGGTCTACAGACTGACAGATGATGGCATGCAGTTGTCAGTGCAGTTGTTAATGTACAGGGAGCTTTTTATGAATGAGTTGCAACCCCAAAAGGCTTAAAATTTATCAGGCACAGACCCATGTTTTTACCCCTCTGCCATTTTTGGCCATGGGGTATTGTCATCATCTTGTACGTCCGTCTGTCCGTACGTCCGTTCGTGAGCGAGATAGCCGGAAAACTGTTTCGCTGATGAGTTCCAAATTTGGTATGCTTATTTGCCTAGTCCAGGACCAGAAGCCTATAGAATTGGGACCTGATTGGTACCTTAGCAGCCATCTTTAATTTCATGCAAAATGGATAATGATCCATATCTCGGAAACCATTCAACTGTTCAATACGAAATTTGATATACATCATCGATACAGCTGGGAACCCTGGATGCCATCTTTAATTCAGGCGAAATCGATAATGATAGCATACATATCTCGGTTACCATTCATTTGTTTTATATGAAGGTATGTATGTATCATCAATACATCCAGATACTTTGAATCGGGACCTGATTGACTGAAAACCTTTGGTGGCCATCTTTAATTTAGGCAAAATCATTAATGATCTATCTCTGATTCCGTTGGGAGTGCTCAGTGAAAAATTTGGTATACATCATTGATGCATCAAGAGACTTACGATGAATGACAGATCTGGTTTCTCTGATTGGGCGGAAATCTTGGCGGCCATCTTTAATTTATTCAGAATCTTTAATGATGTTTATCTCTGATACCATTCAAATGTTCTATACGAAACTTGATTTACAGCATCGATGTATGAAGAGACTTGCATTAATGAATAACCACATTAGTTCCTCTGAGTGACGGGAAGGATGGGCAACCATCTTTAATTTATGTAAACTCATTAATGATCTCTATCTCTGACACTGTTCAAATGCTCAATGTAAAATTTGGTATACATTATCGATGCATCATCTCGGTTACTTCTACACGATGTGCCTAGGATACAGTACTATACTATACACAATTTTTTGTAATTCAGCATCGCAGAAAACCACCATCGATTGCGTTTTCAATGGTAAAAGGGTTAGGAAAGAACTAAAAATATACTTCAATGCAGAGTGATTTTGATTGACGCCAGAAATCACTCAGAACGCTTCTTCGGCGATCTAGACCCCAGGAGCATCTGGGGCCTGGGCGGCCCCTGGATCCTCACCTAAAGTGCAATGATAGTGGCCGTACCACTTTGAATTTGCTTCCGACGGCCCTGTATTAACAGACAGTGTCAACATACTGTTCCAGCTGTCTCCCGTTCAGTGATTGGTCATTTGACCCCGCCATTTTAAACTAATACGAGCATTTTCATTGGATCACTATTAGATAAGACCCACCCCAATCTTCATACACAACCATGTGACTGTCTCAGTTGACTGATGACATAGCGCGGCCTCGTTTTTGAATCTGCCGTCTAACTGGGAAAATGTTGTTGTTGCTGCATCAGCCGATCATAGCCCCCTGTAGAAGATACTATAGGCTAATACATGTAGGCTACCATGCCATGAGATGATGCTTGGGATTGCATTTCGCTCACTTGCACCTACAGGTGGCGACAACGGTGGCAATTTTAAATTTGGTTTCCGGGCAACAGGTTGATGCCTTCAGCTTCTCGTCAAATTTGGTTTGCAGATAATGCCTTGAGATGTCACTTGGGGATGCTTCTCGGTGCTTCACTCCATGGAAACTATATCACAGAAGCAATCAACTTTCAGTCAATCGTTCTGAGTTGATCTTAAAACTTGGGAAGGCAGAAAGACCCTTCCACATCCAACGCCTATGAAGCAGCAGTTGCCTCCCTCATGTATATCCCCTAAGACCAACAATGCTAAAAAATATTGCTGCCATTTCGGCGGGGGACCTAGCATCCTCTGGCTGCTTGTTGGTGATTCGAGTGAGTTCTTGGGTCGTTGCCTCAATCTCGAACATTTCATCCCCAGAGGTTATTTTGAATTAGCATGTCGGTATCCCAAGCCGACGGTTTGTGCTTTGACTCACTATGCCGATTTCAGCCTGACATCAAAGTGCAGTTAGTGGATTGTCGTAATGAGCTAGCTGAGGCTGTTCAATAATTGGCTTGATTTAGAGAACCCCTTGATTTTTTTTATACAGAACTACCGTGGTCAACTAACCAAGGCAATGTATAGATACCCTAACAAATCGATCAATACACTGGCTTCCGAGGATGGCCACATGCCTCTCACGATCTACACCTCTTGTACGACACGATTTGCGTTTTCTATTCTACTCGGCGTACCGGAAGTGACATCATAACCCGTCCACGTGCGAACTTCACATTGATACGTCAAAGTTAAAATCAAAAAACGAAAAACGGACAAGTCGAGGTAATTTTCAATATTTGATTTTCATTTTTGTGTGAAGCAAAACGAAAAACAAAAATTGAAAATTGACTGTCAAATATCAATTTTCGTTTTTTGTTTTTGCAATCCCAGAATCAAAAATTGAAAATTGACGATCAAATTTCATTTTTTGATTTTGAGATTACAGAAACAAAAAACGAAAATTGAAAATTGACGGTCAAATTTCAATTTTTGATTTTGAGATTACAGAAACAAAAAACGAAAATTGAAAATTGACGGTCAAATTTCAATTTTTGATTTTGAGATTACAGAAACAAAAAACGAAAATTGAAAATTGACGGTCAAATTTCAATTTTTGATTTTGAGAAACCAAAAACGAAAAACGAAAATTGAATTGTGCAAGGTTACACGGACCGACAGACCTGAAATAGGCTAATAACGTTAACGTAACACAATAATCTAATTTTGTAGTTCCAAGATTCAATATACATAGTCTGCTTGAGATGGTCCCTGGGCATAATTTCCGCACATGCGCAAACACTGAACCGGAAGGCGCGAACACGCGAATGGTGCTCGCTCGCGTGTTCGCGCGATTTCGCAATCTCGACCCCGCGATCGCGCGACACGCGAACACGCGAACGGTACCGTTCGCGCATTCGCGGGGTCGCGATTGCGAGATCGCGCGAACACGCGAACGAGCACCATTCGCGTCTTCTCGTGTTCGCGCAATCGCGCCTTCAAAGAGGGCGCGATCGCGCGACACGCGAACGCGCGAATGGTGCTCGTTCGCGCGCGAATGGCGCTCGTTCGCGTGTCGCGCGATCTCGCCCTTTTTAAGGGCGCGATCGCGCGACACGCTAACGGTACCATTCGCGTGCGAACGAGCACCAGTCGCGCACGAACGGTGCTCGTTCGCGTGTTCGCGCATTCTCGCAATCGCGACCCCGCGAATGCGCGAACATGGCAGTATTGAGCTACTCGCGCCCCTACAATTTTTGCAAATTTACAGGTCGCGAGGGCGCGAATGCGATGGCAGCTATCAGCCACCATACTAAAGGCATATTACATATTAAAACACAAGAAGACATTTACAACACAAATTTAACAGATACATAAAAACATTAAACATCATTTGGCAAAGGGATCACACCTATTTGGACTCTTGACAATCTTACCAAGAAAGTGTCATCCTAAAAATAATTGGATATAAATCTGGACTAGGACAACTTGCTATATCAAAGTTGGAAGGGGTGACAACTGGACCTAAGCCTCGCTTCTTTGGCGTGGACCTCAATATTACAGTCTTCGCCTTGAGCGTGAGTAATCCTTATACCCCGCTGTGTCCCCTGGTGCGCGAAGTTCGCCTTACCTACTGCAACACGTGTCGTGGCCGAATGGTTAGAGTGTCTGACTCTGACCCGGAGTGCTACAGCTGGCGTGGGTTCGCGCCTCGCCAGTGACCGCCTACGTATATACTCGCCTATTCACAAGGCGCTGGACTGATTCGGTGTCCAGGGTAATATGGACCGATGGTGGAACTAGTTGCTACGCTAGACCTTCGCCAGCGGAGGCACTTGGGAATAAAGTACCTGGGTGTCTTTCAGTGACCGCTATATAAATCCACTCACAGTAGTACATCGCACACACCTGGTCAGAAAAAGGGACGGGTCCATATGTACAGTTAGTCCATGGGCCCAGACCAGAAATTCCACTTGTCGGTACCATCTAAGGAAACCAATCCTAGTTATGATTTTTTAATTGGTGTATATATATAGATCATATTTTGATGTGATAACCATTGCAGACTGGCAGCTTATTGGTAGTTTTCATCTCTGGAATGTACCCACCCTCCGCATAATGAAAGCGAAAAGGCAAACTCGGAAACATTCACTAATGATGCAATTGCTGTTTCCACATGGGGCTAGAATGAACTACAAACCACAAATACATGTCTGAAATGCTTTATTTATACCATCCGAATAATCCTTTCTGTCATTCCTGAAGGCAGAATTTGTTTTATGGCAGAAAGGGGCGAACAATAGGGCCTATCAAAATGTTGTTGATTATGTGATTTTCAGTACATTTTAATTTATAATATTGTCATACAAGTTCCCTGGGAGTGCTACTGAACCGCAGTAGCCTACAACATGCACATGTTGTATGAGGAAAACATTTATGAACATTTTACAAGTTTTTACCACAGTTATAGGAATTGTCCTTCCCCTAGCCTAGTTCCAACAAGCGTCCAAAAAGTGAAATTTATGTATAACCCAAATTTCACCACGCTACTGTGGCATGTTTATGTACTATGTTTTACTCATGCATATTTGTAGCCATGAATGTATGTGATTGTGCCAAAACATTCACACCATGGATCAGTAGTCTAGTCTTCATCACTGTTATCAGCATCAGAGTCCTCGAGGTATAGTATAATAAATACTGGTCCTAGGGGGCCACACCTGCAATAACACTGGTGAAAACCCAGACTCCTACTTGCCCGTTTTGTTTTCATGGTTGGGAGTCTGGGTTTTCACCAGTGTTATTGCAGGTGTGGCCCCCTAGGACCAGTATTTATTATAAGGAGTCTGGGTTTTCACCAGTGTTATTGCAGGTGTGGCCCCCTAGGACCAGTATTTATTATACTATATGACTTGACTTCGTGTCTTGCTGGTTTAACACGTGTATCGAAGTTGACCTTTGGTCTTCTTTGATCCTTGTAGCAATTTCTGTGGAATTACCCAGACCCGACCATGATTGCCCGTGGTGAACTATACCTCCAGTCAAAACAGAAGACAATTATTACTGTCCTGCTAGACTTGCCTCCATTGTCATATTTCCGGTATATCTGTATGTGCTATACAAACCAGCAGATATCTAAAGCCGCATATACCGTTGTCTTGATAAGAGACCTCGGCCTCCATTGTCATATGGTTTATCTGCATGTGCTAAACAAACCAGCAGGTACTTTGTTTTTGCGCCATATTGCCCATATAATATCATCTCTTTACACGGCACAAAGCCACGGAGAGATATTCACTATACCCATAGACAATATGGCTAGACGGAAACTGGAGAAGAAAGCAAAAACCAGCTGTCAAATTTCTCGTTTTCTCAAACACAAAGAATATAATCTTGTGCACAGAAGGACGTTAGAAATCAATGCAGCTAATGTAGTATGAGTCTGACATACAAGTTAATTATACTGTGTCAGTCTGAATACTACATTATACATGTTTATTTTAATACATTCTGAGAGGTGCGATATACACTAATTCGCCTACACTGTACTGAACAGACAGCTGCGCTTTTAATACAGGCTCGCCAAATCGAGAAAATATATTTATCTCTGTCTCAATCAGCCTATACACTGGCTGTGCCACACTGATGGGTAAACTGACCGGAGCTTGAGCAAAAAGAGGGGATTGCAGCAAACAATGCAGCCCTGTGTGAGCGCCAAAATTATCCAATGAGATTCACCAAAGAGTGGACCAATCAGCGCACACCAGAAACATTTCTGCCCTATCAGAGAACACCTGCTAGGTATTTAGCCTATACATTTGCCAATGCCCGGCCATCTCTTTACACGGCACAAAGCCACGGAGAGATATTCAGTACCCATAGACAATATGGCTAGACGGAAACTAAAGAAGAAGGCTATTACTAGCCGTCATTTTTCTCGCTTTCTCAAACACAAAGAATATAATCTTGTGCACAGAAGGACGAGCTGATAAAAACAATACCACCGTAATTCTTATAAAAAGGACTACATAGTGGAAGCGCAAAGACAGCTGTACGATGGTATACATTATACCGACATAAAATCCATGAATATGGAAAACACCATGAAAATGGTACGGTACTACAGACAGTCGCTAGGTTGAATGCTAGTGGAGTTCTTAGCCAGAGACTTTGAATTTTCTGCTGAAAGTTTCGACCAGGAAGCCTACACCATATCTCCTACCAATAATACATACGGTAGAAGAGGCTATTAAAAAACTTGATCCTGTAAAATCTGAGCTACCTCAATGCGGGGCCCCTACTAAAAAAAATAGGGCGCTACCTGGATTTCTTCTTATCCCCATAGTGTAGGAACGAGAAACCTACTCAGCCGATACTTCAGTATTCATCAATGAGATTGTACAACGTCGGATACCAACTGATACGTTACTTATTACGTATGACATTACCTCGTTATACACGAACCTCGGATTCAATGAAATCCTAGAAGCACTAAAAAGTGATCTGACTACCTATACGAAAACATGGATTATATATCCAAAAACCTCCAATCGATCTGTTGCTTGAAATAGCACGATTGATTCTTGAAAAGTATGAATCCAGGTTTCAGGACTAACACTTCAGACATATTGTCGGAGCATCACGGGGAGCAGTCCCTTCCCTGGAACTGTGCGATATAGCGATATACAAGCATATCAATCAGCTAATTGCCACATTCCCACACAAAGAAATGATTATATTACACAAACTTTTCGGGATGATGGCTTCATACTGCTACAGGCAAATAAAGCCGTAGCTTAGAGTTTCTTTGAGATGGCTAATAACGCACATCCTCCATTGAAATTCACGTATGAAATATCTGAAAACGAGGCGAATTATCTAGACGTTGCCGTTTTCAAGGGGAAGAGATATTTGACTGACTCAATACTTGATGTGAAATCCTAAACAAAGCTAACTGAATAAGCACTACGGGGAGCAGTCCCTTCCCCGGAACTGTGCGATATAGCGGTATATAAGCATATCAATCAGCTAATTGCCACATTCCCACACAAAGAAATGATTATATTACACAAACTTTTCGGGATGATGGCTTCATACTACTACAGGCAAATAAAGCCGTAGCTGAGAGTTTCTTTGAGATGGCTAATAACGCACATACTCCATTGAAATTCACGTATGAAATATCTGAAAACGAGGTCAATTATCTAGACGTTGCCGTTTTCAAGGGGAAAAGATGTTCGACTGACTCAATACTTGATGTGAAATGCTAAACAAAGCCAACTGAAACCTACAAATACCTATACAGCAAATCAGCACATTACGGGAGAACTCAAAGATATGTATACGAAACTGCAATAATACTGCAGACTACATAGACTAGAATACTTCAAGCAAAAGCTTAAAATGAGAGGATACTCTACCTCGGAAATCACCGACAGAAACAAATACCTCAAGAGGAACGAGGGCATACAGAATAAGTCTGTACTGAAACGACGTATGCGTCATAACGACTTTCAATCCATACACGAAATGGCTGAAAGGGATCTTAAAGAAATACTGGATCACAAACAAACATGCCGAAAACTTTACCAGCCAGCCACAATTATGCTATAGGCGGGGTAAAAGCATCAGTGAAATACTGAAAAAATAAAAAATCTGACCATAACGGTAAATGCGTATAGGCTCCCTGATGAGGGTTTCGCTGGTCAGAAATAAGAATTTTCGACCTAAAATAACCCGAAACTTGCACCCACAGATACTAAACAATGAATACTAGGTATAACCTAGAAAACAAAACGGGCAAGTAGGAGTCTGGGTTTTCACCAGTATTATTGCAGGTGTGGCCCCCTAGGACCAGTATTTATTATACAATACACTTATGACATTATAAAATACATTTATATACTTTCCAGTGTGCACAACCTGAAACATTTCTGGTGGGGCGAAAGATTATATCAAATTTGAGCTACATTGTAATTTTCATATATTCAGCCGCAATGTGCATTTCTGGGGTATGGGAAGGAAAAATTCTACAACTTTGTTGAAACCAGCTGGATGGTCCTCCTTTGTGCTTCCCTGCAAACAAGGTACATATGGGTAGCTGATCCATTAGGACTGTGGGACTCATATGGGACACACAACATTCCGTAAATAATGATAATAATAAATCCGCAAAATTTCACAAAATCCAGCGTGCAAATCAGCCGTTTGAATACCAAACTAAAGCATGTGCCTCAAGATGGGAAGTATGCTTGTTGTAACTGTGCAGATAACAATTCTGGATATCCGGAGCTGTTATTGAATGATATTACCTTCATGGGATGTGTCAGTAGTCCATTGTGTGATTTTCCCCAAAAAGTCAATATCTCAGAATGGTAAAATGGTAAAAATGCAAAATATACACTAAGCTGCTCTTCTGGAACGGTTATCACATATTGAAATAATCATATAGTCCCTACCAATAACTTAGTAGCCCTAAAGTTTGGTTTCCTCTGATGGTACCGATATATGCCTGGGCCCATGGACTAAGTCAGGAGGTGTCAATGCACTGTACATAAATTACTGCACAACCTGCACAGCACGGGACCTTGACTGCTACTGACCCTGTCTCGTCCACCCTAGTAAGCGGCGGGGTTACTGCAAGCTTCTAAATAGCTCTGTAAGAGGGTGCTCCTAGTCTGAAAGGAGGGACGTCCGGAACAACAACAACAATGGCTTGAGTTTTAAAAAGTCATGTTTTTTTACTACAATGCACTAATTTTCACAATTTTTCATCCCCCAGCTTATAGGGTTGACTGTGTACTTTGGTGTAAGATAAAAAAAATCGACATTTTGAAACTTCGACCCGATACAGTAACTTTAACATTCGCAACTTCTCGGGGATCTCCGGTTTGAGATGTCCCTCGAAGGCCACATTCTCAAAGAGAGCCGTGTCTACCCGCGGGAGACCAAAGCGACTCTCATGTAAACTGGTGACATTTTTGAATCTCCAATCTCAAAGCGAGGCAGCATGACATCATTCTCAAAGCGAGCCGTGTCTACCCGCGAACTACTTCCTGTATTAGATAACTCGCTTTCACGGCCAAGTATACATACCGACAATAATTTGTTCGCGATTGATATGCTCCGAAACGGAAAGAGTCATTTCCCAATTATATAGCCCACGTTATGTTTAGCAATTCGCTTCTAACTCGGCGGAGTCAGCAGGTCAGTGACAAGCCAGATAATCATACGCCGCCTACTCACCCCCCAAATTTTGGGGGGGATGGCTCCCATTTACGCGTGAGACTCTTTCTCGCAGTAGGGAGTCTCGCGAGACGAGAATGTCGAAGGCCATTGACGCCATATTGGACTAGAGCGTGGTCACGTGTGTTTCGGTGTCAGGGAACTGTCAGTGACGTCACGGGAATTATATCTTGCCAATACGTGGCGTGTGTATCATTTAAACTGATGGTTTTCTATTGAAACGTGCTTCGAATGAAAAGAATAAACAGTTTTTAGAATATCTGACGTAAATCAGAGACTCGCAGGGAAATATTTGTTGGTCGGGGAGTAAGGCTTCCGCGAGAGTGATTGGGCTTCGGAGCCACGTCACATCTGGAGATTCATAGGAAATTCATGTTGTCGTCCCCCGAGCGTAGAATCAGTCCCCTTCGTAGATTTCCGCTCGGGAGTTCCGAATGTAACTTTAAGTGCGAAATGCCCTTTCTCGGCTACGCCCCGGTTGCTCATGCGTATACCTTGGGCTACAGCGAAAGCCAATTCACGCACCACCCTTCTACAAGAACGTTAGTGCAAAGTCCGCCATTCCTGCCGACATGTTCTGTAAAGTCGGATTTTCCACATTTCTGTGGTTTCCGAAATCCCAATTTTATTTTCATCCACCCGCCAGTCACGTGACCAGCACCGGCCTCTCGCAAGTTGGAGCTGCAGGTCAATGGTCAATCCACCACACCACATATTTTACGGTCCACCAATCCCTCAAATGAGTGTGTCGATCTGTAAGTCCGTGTTTTCGGTTTTTCCGAAATCCTAGCTTTGCAAGGTCAACACATCTCACTTCAACCACATTTTTTATAACGTAACGAAAACACGTCCTTGATTCCCATCGAGCTTCCCTTCAGGGACTGAATCACTGTCGTCATCCAAGCCAAGTGTCTTCTAGCCAAGTTTACATGGCTTCGTTCGTTCTTACTCACCCATGCTTCCTCATATTGTATTTACATGTATAGTCCGGAACCACAAGGCTCCTGTGGACGTACGGCTCTATCCGGCAATAAAACAGCCCCTCTCCACTTTCTGTCTATTATATTTAAAGAGTTTGGCAAACAGTTCGATAGTCATGACGAGCTGAAGTTTCTGCAATCAATCTTCAAACATCAACGACCGATTGAATTTTCACCAGTACCGCTATCTTCTTCGTACAGGTCACGTGATCGGCACGCTGCGATACATGCTGCCATTCTCAAAGAGAGCCGTGTCTACCCGCGGGAGATCAAAGCGACTCTCATGTAAACTGGTGACATTTTTGAATCTCCAATCTCAAAGCGAGGCAGCATGACATCACTCGCTCGACCGGGACTATTCATTCTCAAAGAGAGCCGTGTCTACCCGCGAACTACTTCCTGTATTAGATAACTCGCTTTCACGGCCAAGTATACATACCGACAATAATTTGTTCGCGATTGATATGCTCCGAAACGGAAAGAGTCATTTCCCAATTATATAGCCCACGTTATGTTTAGCAATTCGCTTCTAACTCGGCGGAGTCAGCAGGTCAGTGACAAGCCAGATAATCATACGCCGCCTACTCACCCCCCAAATTTTGGGGGGATGGCTCCCATTTGGCATCAGTACACAATTAATCACTTCCGGGTCGGTGCCCACGATCTACATTGTTTAGAAATTTGAGAGCAGATCTTTATGGATTTTATGAGCTGCGATTTTTCAGCATTTCTGATACATTTGATATTTCAACTTGCAGATGAGTCTTCAAACTGTACTTCCTGGTGTTGATTTGGGCCACTTTGAAAAAAGCATGGTGGATGAAGACATGATCAGTGAAGGGTGGGAAGGCTCCCTGTTTACAAATCGAATGACATTCTGTAGCACCAATCAGCTGTCAGTGGCGGTAATTTGAAATTTCCATGGTCAACATCTGTCAAGACTTCCACTGGTAATGTCCCACAAGGTAAATATTGACATGCCAGGTGGATTTATGCATTGTGAATTTTCTGGATTTTTGCCGATTTTTAACGCTAATACATAACAAGTAACAGAATTAATTGTGTACTGATGCCTGTCACACGACATTTTCACATTTGACCAGAGAACTTTAAATCGTCACTGTGGCTACAGTTTTTACTGGATCAGCCCAATTTTTTCCATGATGACTCCTGAACTAAGTTCAAATATTAGGGTTGTTTCAAATTTATGTTATTAAATTATTAATAAAATAAAATAAAAATTTTAATTAATTTTAATAATTTTTTTAATTATTAAAATTATTTTTTTTCTTGCTAAATGTGGTTGAAATAAATATCATACTGATAATGCTGGGTAACATCTCTTGTATTGTTATGCCATTTCTGCGACAAAATTGAGACCTTTTGGAGCAAATATAGGCAAAAAATGACTGATTTGTCAGTACTAGGGCCAAATAGTCAATGCCAAATATGACGAGGTTCATTTAACACAGCTGGTAATTATGAGCAAATTAACTTTCAAGATACAATAAAATGTAAATGGAAGAAAGGAAATTCACATAGATACAATTACATGCTTTTTTTCAAAATCTCGACCTCAGTTGAAATCTTCAATGCTTCAA
Organism: Hanleya hanleyi; assembly: GCA_036873755.1. Lineage (NCBI taxonomy): Eukaryota > Metazoa > Mollusca > Polyplacophora > Lepidopleurida > Hanleyidae > Hanleya > Hanleya hanleyi. The sequence continues at coordinate 1,995 of JAVTVY010033283.1, read as the reverse complement.
ATCATTTATGCATTAATTCATTTTATATCAGTCTAAAACCACATGAAATTAATACTAATTATATCACCTGTAAAAACTCAGATGTTTGTTCCACACACAAAGAATTTCCAAAATGCCTTTTGCATTTGTAACTTTAATGAGACAAATAAAATCTGATTAACTGAGTCAACAGTTAATCTGACTGTTGAGGGTTTCTCATTGTTGTGTGTTTATTGTCAGTCACATTTGCATCATAGCAAATACTTTCTCTTCATCCCATTTCCACTATCTCCAGGACTATAAGTATGTAATTCTCTTTCATATTCATATCAGAGATCTTGTAGGTAGCAAGAAACATGGATTACAGGCACCAAATATTAGCAAGCCCCATACAACCCTCTCTCCCCCCCCCCCCACACACACACATCAACTCTGGGAATTTCGCACAGTGTGACTCAGAGGTATGCCTCCAACTCTGTTGGAAGATAGGCCTTTCTCACTGTAAGTTGCCACTTTAATCTTTCACCAAACAGTTAACAGTTTAAGTTAGGCAACTTCCAGCTGTCCTCATCTTTCATGGTTGTTAATGTAGTAGAGATCAGCAAATGACCATCAGATATGTTGTCATTGAATTTTATTCCTTTTTTTCTTCTATGTTGTGTTTTGACAAGTGTTGCCTGTTTGCAGACATTGCATTCATGGACTTGAAATCTGACACAGAATATATTCCTCAATGTTATTTAGGAGTTTTCTCAGTAATAATAACTGTTTACAAGTAATGTGTGCATCTTTCTAATTACTGCCAGCAAGATCTTGATGAGATGTAGATCCATCCAATTGAACTGACATATATTCTCTATATGGGAGTTGTGTATACCATAAACACCCCTGTGTTATATTTTGGTATGTGTTGTGTACACATTTGTGTATCTTGCTGTCACTTATTACAGGATTAAACATGTCTTTGATCTTTGTATCAACATCAAATTTAAATCCCATTTGATAGATTACTGGGATGACCCACTGATTACATGGATAAGTTAACCACTGCCATGAAGGAAATTTTTACCAAATGTAGCCTAAATGAGCAGGTTGAAAACAAATTATGTTTTGACACATTTTGAATTTAAGTTTTCTTTATTTTTAAACTTTAATTTGAATAATTTCATAAAAAAATGAATTAAAATAATAAAAAAATAATTAAAAATAGTGTTTAACATATCTAGTTAATGCTTTATACTTCTTTTATAGGCAGAAGGATTGTCGACTTGGTGCTTTTTACCAGATGGAAAAATATGTACAGGTTAGTGAGATATTGTACTTTTTACTTGTACCTAAGTCTTAAGTCATATGGGGCAAACTGAGGGGAAATTATAAAGGGGGTACCCTTGGTATATAGGCTGTAAAATCTCTATCTGTGCATAGTTTTATCTGTGCCTTCTCAAGAATGTTTGGGGATGGGGATGGGTATGGTTTGTTCAGATGAGAGCATTCCTTATTTTAACAATGGTTCCATTCCTGACAGGCATCAGTACACAATTAATCACTTCCGGGTCGGTGCCCACGATCTACATTGTTTAGAAATTTGAGAGCAGATCTTTATGGATTTTTTGAGCTGCGATTTTTCAGCATTTCTGATACATTTGATATTTCAACTTGCAGATGAGTCTTCAAACTGTACTTCCTGGTGTTGATTTGGGCCACTTTGAAAAAAAGCATGGTGGATGAAGACATGATCAGTGAAGGGTGAGAAGGCTCCCTGTTTACAAATCGAATGACATTCTGTAGCACCAATCAGCTGTCAGTGGCGGTAATTTGAAATTTCCATGGTCAATATCTGTCAAGACTTCCACTGGTAATGTCGCACAAGGTAAATATTGACATGCCAGGTGGATTTATGCATTGTGAATTTTCTGGATTTTTGCCGATTTTTAACGCTAATACATAACAAGTAACAGAATTAATTGTGTACTGATGCCATTTACGCGTGAGACTCTTTCTCGCAGTAGGGAGTCT
>JAVTVY010033282.1:0-13825 GCA_036873755.1 Hanleya hanleyi | reverse complement strand
ATTTGGACCACGGATGGTCACTCAATCACCCAACAGACCTCCACGAACCCAGAAAATGTCTGCTTTCTATACTACGGCCAGAGCGCGCATGCGCAGAATGATGAAAACGGACGATACATTAGTCCAGTGGGATGCTCCTCCATGAGAGCTTCAAAATAAGACCTCATACGACACAATCGAACCCCATGGGTCTCCCTAACCCCCAAAACACCCACTCCTGCGCTACTTGCCCAATGCGCATAGTGACTTTTTCAAAACATTTCATCGCTTGGCTTCGAAACCCCTGGCATCGTGTTCTACAGCTCGAGACGAGAAAAACAAGATGTCACAACCCATACCACAAATGTCCAGGAGTGGGTTTCCCAGTGGGACAAACATCGTCCACTGCGCCAGTATTGGCCTATCCAGACCTACCTGAACTTTTATAAAAAAATTCACCGCTTGACTTCGAGACCCCTCCCATCGTGTTCTACGGCGAGACGAGAAAAACAAGATGTCACAACTCATACCGAAAATGTCTATGAGTGGGTTTCCCAGTGGGAGGAACATTGTCCACTGGGCCCGTATGGACCTAACATGGGCAGGCTGCCCCTTTTTTTTATAGAAAATTACCCGTCCACGCTCTGAAAACCCCCCGGATGACGTCATGATCTATAAATAGAAGAGGAATGGAATCATTTCGATTGGTTACCAAATCTATACTCGGCTATTCGATTGGTTAAAATTCTAACGATTTCAATGGTTAAAATACAACACGCTGATTGGTCACTTTGAGTCCACTTTCCAAAGTCCATGTTACGCCAGAATCCCTCATTTTCACCCCCAAAATACACCACCCGGAGATTGGCGGAAATGACCGGAGATGACGTCATCCGTGAGTGAATTTTGATTGGCTACTAAAACTATCCTCGGCTATTCGATTGGTTAAAATTCTAACGATTTTATTGGTTAAAATCACTGGGATGACAAGGGACTACTTTCTGTGCGCGGAGGCTTCTCCCCGGTCGCATCACCGCCGGCCGCATCACCGCGGAGGAAGACATCTCCCGTGACCTGGATGTCACGTGACCGGATGTGACGTCACCATGGCAACGCTTCCTTGTGACGTCATCCGTGACGCACCTCAGCATCATTTTTTAGAATCAAAAAAGAGCGTCAATCGGTCCTTTAACTACTACTAGCCAATAAGAACCGGGCCCGCGCAAATCTGCGTGGATGGATATTGATTAGGCCTACTTATCAGCGTTACAATTTATAACCTTATGTAGATGCCTTGCAGAGTCCACCAATAATTCCAAAATATGTAAGATAACATGTAATTAAGAAATAATGTTTTCATAGGCGTGTTCAATGGTTATATGGTGCACGGGTAGCGTGAGAAAGTTTATATTTAAAAATTAGAAACTTTCCTACGCTAACCGTGCGTCAAGTGAACTTTGAGCACGGATATGAAAGATTATTCCTATCGTATAGCACTATTTAAATTGTTCTGTCAAGATGAGAACAAAATGTTGAAAAATATTGTAAAATTGCAAGCTACCTCTCTCCCGTCTTTGTCACGTTTTGTTGAAATGTCCCACCAACCGCATGTCAATTAGCAACGTGCCAATATCAATGGACGAGTGTATGTGGTCGCTTATTGGGAGAGTGGTTCTGCCACCTGCGATGAACTGTGTGAAACATATGATATAGGTATATTTACGTCGCTTTGGTTATCAATTTCACGATGGAAACAACAGTTAAACTTGTAATCTATTTGTTTGTTTATTCGGTAATATGGAAGCAGACGGCATTTTAGACCAATCCTCACTTGCCTTGTAAAATAGAATCTCCCAGATGAACACCTGCGCTTGTCATGACATGGCGCATGTAGATTTCAGACAAACGTGCTTACACATCTCAGATATACACACGGTTAGCAGGATGAAATAGGCACAAGTATTACAAAATATTTGACTTGATTTATCTTACGAGAATGTCAATCATTCCGACCCAAGTAAAGATATCCGACAATGAGGATTATTAAGTATTTGAATGTGGAACTGTTTAACTAAACTCAAAATAAATAACGTGACTACTGCAATGCGATAAATATTAAAGAAATACAATAGGTACTGAATTGCATTATTTATTTTGAGATGTTGATTATTAAAACAAATATATACAACAGTATGCATCTGTTTTGATGCAATATATAACTGATAGGACACATTAGATTTCCTAGTCTTAAGTTCTTTTTATTGTAGTTTGTGCAGTATCATGCTATGGTTATGATATTACTCAAAGTAATCTGTTTGATATGAATAATAATAATTATAATAATATGTATAATACCTCGAACAAAGCAAAGTATATTGTCATGACGATGTATTTAACATATTCTAACTTTCACTGTCTTGCGTGTTGTGTGAAAAATCAAACGTTATATATGGGGCAAAATTTTAGACCGCGGCAGTATTTGCTACGCTGAAGGGAAATGGGGTGAGTGTTTATCTCCACCCGCAATAATACAGGAATATTTTTCTCGTAATAAACTGTATAGAAAACCGGATGCCAAGATCAGTCTAGTCCTAAGATGCTTTTCTAATCGGTTCTGGATATGTTATTACCTCCATTTAATTTCTTACGGTGTTATTGTTCACAATTGGTCCCGTCTTTTCAGACAACGCTCATGGTGTTGACTTTCGTTCTTTGTAGCCATGGTGAGCACGAGACATTGAAGCCCGGCGCACACGAGAGCTATCAGCTGAGCTAACGGCCTCAATTACCTGTCAGCTCAGGGGCTAGCTCTCGTGTGCGGCCAGTTTTTGGTGAGTTTTGGCCTCGCGAGGCCGGGAGAAAAATATCAAACTTGTTTGATAATTTCGCCTCTCGAGGCCAAATCCTCAGCGTGTGCGGTGAACGCAAGCCAACAGCTCAGCAGTTTTATTTGACAAGCTAATAGAAACGTATCTCGAATTCGCGTGATTTTTATGGCTTTTCAAAATGACTGTTCACATGATCTCGAAGGTGTTCTGCGGAAACCGGTGATCCTTTTGCTCACCGCAGGGGCGTCACTAGGATTTCAAAAAAGGGGGAGGGGGTCGAATGTTTTCAATTTCCAAAGACGGATCCTTAGCGAAAGTTCATATGGGGGGGGGGGGGGTCGATTATCACAGCCCAACAGGCGAGGGTCCAGGGGCCGCCTAGGCCCCGAAAGCTCCGGGGTCCTAGATCGGCGGAGATCTGCGTTCTAAGCGTTTTCCCAGATATAGAACTGAGCATAATGTGTGCAGATTTATGGTTCTATTTTCACGTTTGTTTCACATTTATAAGCACACCTAGCTTCGTTAGGAACAAGGTCGCGTCATACGACATATAGTCAGTGATCAACCTATACCCTATACCCAGGGAGACTTTCATTTGTTTTTGTGAAACAGGAGGTACGATCTGCAGTGGCTAAATTTGTGTCATCTATCACCACATCAATATAATGACAAATCAGTCCGAACAGGAACTGTGTTTTTTGTACATGCGTTGGTTCTTTTGGATATCCACTGCTCGTCGCATTTCTGAACTTAATATTGTGATTCTCCGGTAATTGATGGCTGATCTCTGAGTTTCGTGAACTGTGAATTTTAAATTTTGACGCATTATTTCCTGCATTTTAGCGTATTTTAAAGCTAAACTGGGGTTTGATATGTTACATAATTTCCGTATTTCCAATCTACGGGCAAGAAGGGTGGGGGGGGGGGGTGCGTTCGCACCACACGCACCATGGGTAGCGACGCCCTTGCACCGTGTGCGCTGAAACCACACGAGAGCTAGCCCATGAGCTTACAGCCAATTGAGGCCGTTAGCTCAGCTGATAGCTCTCGTGTGCGCCGGGCTTTAGGTCATCCTAACTGTGTCAGCTGTGTACTCTCATTACGAAGATTTCTTCTTTACTCCAGAATTGAGGGAGACACGTGTATATACGTTCCGTAATGCTACCCTAGAAATCCGAGAAGCCCTTTGTAAATGTTTCTATGTTGTACTTGCAACTGTCGCATGCACTCGCGCGCCTGCAAAAGGAAATAGACAAACGACTGCCCAAGTGCGCTGTTATGTTCTAATTTACGGTTGGGACGTCTTTCATGCCTCGTCGGTTAATTAGTACCGGTACACAAAAAAATACCTCTATTTCACTTGTAAATTATTGGCGCGTTTTTGTGTCAATATCACAGTATTATTCCGTATTGTATTAGTATATTCCGTGCAGAATTGAACACAGAAGAACATGATTTTGTGACGATGAAATTACAAAACAGAGCGACAGAAAATGAGAAATACAAAACAAAGTCACACATTGAAGGAGTTTGTTGGTGTATTGTATACAAGTATATAGCCTATTGAAAATAAGCAACAGATGTACTGTATTACGCTATTCCCTGTGGTTTTGCTTTTTGTCAAATAAAGATCTGTATTTACTCCTACTACATTTATCAGGACTAACAGAGTTCTTGTTTTGTTTTATTATGTTTTATTTCTTTTTGTAAGCCCTGGACTAACCGCTGGACATGTATTGCTTGTAATGAACCATGGTTTACAGCAACTGATGGTCAAGGGCTTCGAGGTTTCATTTGTCTTTGATGGGGATATTACATCAGCTCTCACAGTCAAATGCCTTGTCGATCACCTAAGCGTAGCATGATGAAGAGTTGTCCCCCTTTCCCACGACTGTGATCCAACCTATAGCCATCTGGGCCATCTATGCGCGGTAAGACTTATGGATGGCGAAGTGTACGCAAATGGACTGTGATCCTGAGGGTATATTTGTATTTGCCCACTATAAATAAGCATGCGCGAGTGGACACATGGAATAGTAGTATTCATTAATTACACGTAGATCTATTATTAACAATTAACAATGAAAATAGTCTCAGCTAGGCCTAAGCCAGTCTATGGGTGTGTATACACAAGGCAAAACAAGGGAAGACAACTTCGAGCACTAGATAGATGCATGCAGAAATTAGTGTGAGCTGCGTTCTGTTTTACAAATAGTTCTCCGTGTAAGTTAAAACATGATCGCCCAACGATTTTTCTTGAATGAATAACGAAGACTACTTGGTTCAACAAATTATATTTCGCACAATAACTATGGGAATACAAGTACACGTATATAGTAATAAGTCCAGTTGAAGAGGTCCCAATTTCGTGCCACAGAATACTGGTGCCGACGTTCTGTTTGCCTGGAATTCCGAACTGATACAGTGCATCTTAAACAACGCAACAATCAGGGCCGTAGTCAGGATTTACTGAGGGGTGGTTCGCCTTCACTCCAAAAGGGCACATCAGGGGGTTCGCTGTATGGGAAAAAGGGCAAATAGGGGGTTCGCTTCAGTTTGAAAAGGGCATTTATATGAGAAAAACATATAATATTTCCGAAAGGGGGGTTTTCCCGAACCCAAAATAACCCCCCTGGCTACGGGCCTGACAATGGCAATATAACAGGAGTATTTTGAGATTCAGCGGTGCTTTTACTCGCGTTCAACCAAAGGCTCTAGAACTAACACAACACAAGGATTTCCATGCCTGAAGGGGGGATTTAGTTTAATGTCACACTCAAGGCTATTTCACTCGTATGGTGACAGCCAGTTTGGCTGGTGAAGGAAGGCGGAGTACCCGGAGAGAACCACCACCCGTCGGCAGGTAACTGGCAAACTTTCACACATGCACCAGCGGGGCTCGAACCCTTGCCGGTTCAGCGGTCTGACGCTAGCGGTCACCAGCGAAGCGCTCCTGACCACTCGGCCACCGAGAGCCCTCACGTCTGAAGGTATCCTGGTGGTAAAAGTCAGCTTTGGCATGTGGGGACGTTCTAGTGACAATTTATACGAATAAACAACCATTCAGAAGGATGAAATTTCTACCTGCCGCAAACGTATGTAGATTAACAGGCTATTAAGCTCAAATATTACATACGCAAATGATATCTTTAAAATATCCTTACCTCTTCACCATTTTCGTCTTCGAAACTATATGATAAGAGTACTCGTTATTTTATCTGACTGAGCTACTCTTATAGACCGTATATATTCTAGGCTACATTAGTGTCCAGAGGGGAAATTAGAAAATTACAGACTAGATTTGAATTGAAATTAATCAGACCTGTATGAATATCACTTAGACTAACGGCTGACCGTCACTTAACGTGATCTTGGGTATATAGGAGGTGGATCGTTCTCAATAGCAAGTACAAATTCAAGGAACTGATCGAAGTCTTTTCGATACACACACGAATAATCTGGTTTCCATTTTAGAGATACTGATTTTGTCCATCCACATAGCGCAAGGAGAGAATTTGGGAAGATAGCGTCTTCTCAGTTCATGCGGCTGATGTTGAATTGTGACAATTTGTAGCAATGATTGTTTGCGTAGAAGAACATACAGAAGATTGAGGAGTTGCGTGGGCGAACGCATTCACTTTGTAATAACGATCGCCACTATAGTCGCAATGGGTCCATACTCAATGTAAGCATCACAAGACAATGTATACAATAGCCAAGTCTGGGTCCATACTCAATGTAAGCATCACAAGACAATGTATACAATAGCCAAGTCTGGGTCCATACTCAATGTAAACATCACAAGACAATGTATACAATAGCCAAGTCTGGGCCCATACTCAATGTAAGCATCACAAGACAATGTATACAATAGCCAAGTCTGGGTCCATACTCAATGTAAGCATCACAAGACAATGTCTACACTCAATGTAAGCATCACAAGACAATGTATACAATAGCCAAGTCTGGGCCCTTTTCAGCTGAACAAAGGATTGGACAACAGTTTCCTACATGGAATATCTACCACGGAATGGGCGATATAGACATGCAGCTATTTTCGTTTGGTTTGTGGTTGTCCGATGAGTTGGCAAATGGCAATGAGCTGATCGTAAGTTAACTTACCCTGGTTTCGTTAACGTCGTCTTTGACATTCGGAGTTTTACATCCCACTACTGCTGTGATCTTTCCTATAGCAATATGCTCTGTGTACGTGGAGAGGCGCTGCTTGTGACAGCGAATAGTTGATGGAGAATTTTGCTTTCTGTGGTTGAGGGGGCATCTCACTGAAATGCATTCAGCCCGCCCATAGTAAAAATCACTTGAATGGCGTCTCATTTTCTGTGCTGTAGATTCCACCTGGTTTGAAATAGCAGATACACCGATCATTTGTAGAATCTGGAAGACGCCGAACGTTGGAACAGTTACTGTCATCTTAGAAGTTTGGGGAGGACGCTCTCGCTATTTTTGGTATGCACTAGCTTTGAAGTTGAGATAAACCGAGATCTTATCACACTTCTGCTCCAAGTTCTAAAAAATAGACATCCGTGTAAGGTAAAATATGATTGCCCATTGATGTTGCTTGAATGAATAACGAAGGCTATAGTTTCTATTTCGCAGATTCTATTTCGCATTAACAGCTATAGTACCGTAATATATACAGTACATAGATACTGTAATAAGTCTAGTTAGAGAGATCGCAACTTCCTCTCACGCAATTCAACGATATTCTGCTTGCCTGAAACTACTAGTACTACACTGAATTGCACGACGTTTTCAATCTCTTATGAAAATTATTCTTGTCAGTTTATTTGGCATTGAATTTGCTAGTGTTACCCGGGGGTGCATGCTCTGATCCAATAAATAAAGATGTCTGAAAATACAGAAGAAAAGCTCCATATTTCCCCCCTACTATACACAAAAGAAATTACAACGCTCGACGTTTCCAGAAGAATGCGGTGACGTCACAATGCAAACCAAAAATAAAAAATTATTCAGCTTTCAACAATTACCACCCCAAAACACAGATCTGTTAATCACATCCATACTCACTTTTAGCTTTTCTAAATATCACCCATCTCAAAGCACCTGCGAAACGGCAAAAATGGAGAGCTGAAATTCCGCGAGTTATCATATTGGAGTCATTTTGAGCCTATTTGCATAACCCCCCGAGCAGAGGATCATGGGCAAATTCAAGATGGCCATCACGTGGGGTACCAGAAAAGTGAGCTTTTCGTCACATTTCTTCCAAATTTCTGTTTTTCCGAATTTCACATCACATTCTTATTTACTAATTTATCAGGCAGTTTTTTGCGAAGAAATTGCATAAATGAAACATTCGGAAAATCTGACCCCAAAAAGTCGTTTTTGAAAAGCCCAGGCCAGATAGGGTTAAAGCGGTTTGTTATTGTAACGGTTCACCGTTTGTGTAGAGAATAGTTTGAATCAGGAGCCGTGTACTACCGCTGGAATGTGGAAGAACGACCTTGACCCGTGTCGTCAGCGTCGAGCAAGGCAGATATCGGAAATGCATTCCCCCGTATTTCTCGATTACCAGAGCGAGATAGGAGCTGCCCGTTACGTGGAATTTTCTCTACAAATTATAGATTGGGACGTCATTCTCATTTATGGACTATGAACTGTAATTCTGCTGTGAGAGACGATAATTCATGGTAGGCGAAACGTCTCCGTTCGTGAGGAACCCCCTGTGAGGCATTTCTGCGTATCGAACTAGTACGGAGAGTGCACACCCTATTTAAGCTCGAGCGGACATTTCGAGCGTGTTCAGACCAGAAAGACAGCGCTGGAGAAAGCACGTCAGGTACAGCCTGTAACTTATTGATCTTTGGCGTAATTTGCGGTCGGTCGCAAATGTAATTGTTTTGGCCTGGGGAGTCTAAAAGATTGTAGATCCTGTAGCGAGTTCAACCTGTGAAAAACACGCAGTACCAATGCGAATTTGCCGGCTTGCATTTTCAGTGTGGAAAACGTGTTTGTGCGGTGTACTATAGTATTGGGAAGACCGACTGGCGGGTTTTATGTAGTCTGTGTTTATGCTATAATACTGTAACGGGACATGCATTACCAAGTAGCACATTCTGGTAATTTGCATGGTCTGACCTCAGTATAGAATAAGGATATAGGTCAGTACCAGTAGATTGATGATTTCGACACGGTTTTACTGAGCTACCCGGAGCACTGGGCTAAAGCCGTATTATTTATGTGTCGATCTTATCGGTCGTGAAGCGGTATATGACGATAAGTAGGGACTCCCTCCACCCTCAGATTATACGCCACTGTACGGTAAATACAGAGATAAATGAGCCAAACTTCCCCCTGCCATAATACAACGACGTATCGTGCAGCCCGCAGACGGTCGTATAGACGCTGTACAGGGGTGGAAGAGATCACCGAATATACAGCCAGTACAGCCAAGACAAGAGACGGTACAGGCGGGCTTCGTTTTACCGGTGTAAAAGAGAGCACAAAGATTACAGACTGTACAGACAAGCCAAGACACAGGTTACAGACAGTAAAGAACAGGCAAGGCCAAAGACAAGATACAAGTTACAGACAGTACAGAAAAGACAAGGCACAGCACAGACGGACTTCTTCTCCCGAGAAACGTCGATAAACCGTGAAATCTACAGACCTGCGACCGGGTCGCAAAAGGTCGCAGAAGGTCGCAAAAGGTCGCAGAGGCTTGCGACCGGGTCGCAGAGGGCCGCAGAAGGTCGCCATCGACAGTCTACATACAGAAATGGTGCTATAACGGTACCAGATGAAATAATAGCACACTATATACCCAAGTAGTTGTCCTGACGGCCACGGATGGTGAGCTGTACGTGGTTCTTACCTAAGGGGTCGTCGTGAGGTTGTGCAGACACAGGCCGTGCCTATAGACGGGTCGCAGCAGCCGGAAGGGTTGAGACGCCGTGCTATACTTACCTGTGCGGGAAGCGGACTGGTGAGCTGACAAGTTAGGGTCAGGCTCCGACGACTTGGGGGTGAAGAAGACGACGGGCTGCCACATCCGTGGAGAGGCTCCAACGACTGGGGGTATATATTGAGAGAGCGTTACAGCCGTGACGTTCCAACGACTGGGTGTCATCCCTGGAGAGAGCGTTACAGCCGTGACGTTCCAACGACTGGGTGTCATCCCTTGAGAGAGCGTTACAGGCGTAACGTTTCTACGACTTGGGGCGAAGAAGACGACGGGCTGCCACATCCGTGGGGAGGCTCCAACGACTGGGTGCCATACATTGAGAGAGCGTTACATCCATAACGTTCCAACGACGGAAGAGAAGGGCCAGCAGCCAGGCCGCCCTTATACCCAGAAGAGAAGGGCCAGCAACCAGGCCGCCCTTATCGTGTGCCCATACAAATTTAAAGCACATTAACTATAAAACTATATGCATACACCCCCTTATATTATTTGTATATAACATTACGCTTATATGCATACACGCCCTTATATTATTTGTATATAACATCAAGCCTAAGTGCACACACTCTCTTCTATTATCCATATATAAATATGCACACGCTCTCATATTACGTGCATATATACATCAAGTTTATTTGCATACACTCTCCTAGTGTCTGTACATATATGTAAATATCATAACGTTACATCTCCTTAGACATTCTGTCTAAGCCACGCGGTATAACGTTACATCTCCTTAGACATTCTGTCTAAGCCACGCGGTTCTACGCTATTATTTGTAACCGCGTATACTATTTGTGCAGAATATACCATAATAGACCTTTACATTAGCGTCAGTCATCCTTGTAGGGTGGTGATCATCTCTTCGATCCCCGGATCTTTACTAGTGAAGGGGCAGTAGTATACAGTACCCGAATTGACGGAATACCCCCCCACTGCGCATGCGCAGAACCTGGTGTGACGTCATAAGTGTATGGGCATTGGGGGGTTATTGGGGGTGTGCGCATGCGTGATGTGTGGGAGGTGGGTTGTACCCACCTCCCACATTTGTACCCACCTCCCACATTTGTACCCACCTCCCACATTTATCGCGAGTGTCAGTGAGTGCAAGATGTGGGAGGTGGGTACAAGATGGCCGCGATCAATGAGTGCATAGAAAAAAAAAAAGTTCCGGCAAAAAAAAAAAAAAAAATGTATTCATCCGCGGTGATGCGGTTTGGCCGTGGCTTTGGCGGTAATTCGGTCTCGGGAAAAAGCTTCCGCGGAGAAAAAGTAGTCCCTAGATAAAATGGTCCGATTGGGTCGAGTGAGGTATCAAAGTGAAGCTTCGGTGAAGGGGCATCTAATGGGCTAGGTGTGGGGTTGAAATATCGGCCTTCTGCGCATGCGCGGTGACCGAAGGGTATGAAAATAGCCTTTTTGGAGCTAGGGGAGCCCCTAGTGGACCGATGGGGTCGAGTGAGGTATCAATGTGAAGCATTCATGAAGGGGCATCTAATGGGTTGGGTGTGGGGTTGACATATCGGCCTTCTGCGCATGCGCGGTGGCCGAAGGGTATGAAAATAGCCTTTTGGAGCTAGGGGAGCCCCTAGTGGACTGATGGGGTCGAGTGAGGTATCAATGTGAAGCATTCATGAAGGGGCATCTAATGGACTGGGTGTGGGGTTGACATATCGGCCTTCTGCGCATGCGCGGTGGCCGAAGGGTATGAAAATAGCCTTTTTGAAGCTAGGGGAGCCCCTAGTGGACCGATGGGGTCGAGTGAGGTATCAAAGTGAAGCATCCATGAAGGGGCATCTATGGACTGGGTGTGGGGTTGAATTAGGGTCATTCTGCGCATGCGCGGTGGCCCAAGGGTATGGAAATAGACGTGTTGGAGCTAGGGGAGCCCCTAATGGACCAATGGGGTCGAGTAAGGTATCAAAGTGAAGCTTATGTGAAGGGGCATCTGATGGGCTGGGTGTGGGGTTGACATATCGGCCTTCTGCGCATGCGCGGTGGCCGAAGGGTATGAAAATAGCCTTTTTGGAGCTAGGAGAGCCCCTAGTGGACCGATGGGGTCGAGTGAGGTATCAATGTGAAGCATTCATGAAGGGGCATCTAATGGACTGGTGTGGGTTGAACTATCGGCATTCTGCGCATGCGCGGTGGCCCAAGGGTATGAAAATAGACGTTTTGGGATCTAGGGGAGCCCCTAATGGTCGAATGGGGTCGAGTGAGGTATCAACGTGAAGCCTAGGTGAAGGGGTATTTGATGGCTGGGTGGCTGCATGTAAAAATTTTTCCTGAAAAAAAAAAATACGGAACACGGACTTTATCGAAAAACCTGGGAAAATGCCTATATGGGGTATGAGGGGTATATAGGTCGCCGGGCTTAACGGGGCTTGTCTATCAACAGAGTTATCTTCCCCTAGTTCCAGGGTGGGGGTATGTAAAAATTTTCCTGAAAAAATACGGAATACGGACTTTATCCTAAATTACGGGAAAATGCCTATATGGGGTATGGCAGGTATAGGACCATCCTGGGAAACCTACTTCTCCACATTTGCGGTATAGGTTGTGGGTCTCGTTTTACTCGTCTCGTCATTTAGAACATGATAAGAAGTGTCCCGGAGCGAATCGGTGAAATTTTTGAAAAAGTACGATATAGCCTCATATAGTCCCATACTGGGGTATAGGATCAATGCTTGTCCCCCTGGGAAACGTACTTCTATACATTTGCGGTAGGGTTATGGGGTCTCGTTTTACTCGTCTCGTCCTTTAGAACATGATAGGAAGTGTCCCCGTGCGAATCGGTGAAATTTTTGAAAAAGTACGATATAGCCTCATATAGACCCATACTGGGGTATAGGTTCAATGTTTATCCCCCTGGGAAACGTACTTCTATGCATTTGCGGTAGGGTTGTGGGGTCTCGTTTTACTCGTCTCGTCATTTAGAACACGATAGAAAGTGTTGCGGAGCGAATCGGTGAAATTTTTGAAAAAAGTCACCGAGGCCTGCGTAGGCCCATAGGCCTATACTGCATGGCTAAGGGTGTATAGGCCCATACGGGGTGGACATGCTGGAGTCTAGGTGGGCCACTCATGGTCCAATGGGGTCGAGTGAGGTCTTATTTTGAAGCTCTCGTGGAGGAGCACTCGACTACACTAATGGTTCGTCCGTGTTCAATAGTCTGCGCATGCGCAGTCTGGCCGTAGTATAGAAAACAGGCATTTTGGGTGCTATGTAGGGGTGTTTGGGTTAGAGATGAGCTAATCACGGTTCGAATGGGTCGTGTCAGGTGTCAAAGTGAAGCTTGTGTGGGGTAGAGTCAGAATGGTGTGTTTTTGAATGCATGTCGCGTCAATCTGCGCATGCGCAGTTGGTTGTATTAAGTAAAGTGGCCATTTTGGGGCAGTACATGAAGGTGTTTGGGGTAGAGATGGCCAATCACGGTTCGAATGCGTCCTGGGAAGGTGTCATCTTGTAGTTCTCGGGGTGTACATTCCGATTTGAGGATGTTTACGTCATCTGTGACGTCATCGGTGACGTCATCGGTACGAGAGCGCGAAAGTGGCCATTTTCGGGTAGTACATGAAGGTATTTGGGATCGAGATGGGCTATTCACGGTTCGAATGCGTCCTGGAAGGTGTCATCTTGTAGTTCTCGGGATGTACATTCCGATTTGAGGGATGTCCGCGTCATCTGTGACACCATCGGTGACGTCATCGGTACGAGTAGTAGCGAAAGTGGACATTTTCGGGCAGTACATGAAGGTATTTGGGATCGAGATGGGCTAATCACGGTTCGAATGCGTCCCGGAAGGTGTCATCTTGTAGTTCTCGGGGTGTACATTCCGATTTGAGGGATGTTCGCGTCATCTGTGACGTCATCGGTGACGTCATCGGTACGAGTAGTAACGAAAGTGGACATTTTCGGGCAGTACATAAAGGTATTTGGGGTCGAGATGGGCTATTCACGGTTCGAATGCGTCCTGGAAGGTGTCATCTTGTAGTTCTCGAGGTGTACATTCCGATTTGAGGGATGTTCGCGTCATCTGTGACGTCATCGGTGACGTCATCGGTACGAGTAGTA
>JAVTVY010033281.1:0-14593 GCA_036873755.1 Hanleya hanleyi | reverse complement strand
TATGTGCTTTAGAATAGGTTAACTAGAAGACTATACTGTGAAGCCATGTGGCTCTGTCAGTATGTCGGCGCCTCTTCCCACTTTGCTTATATGCATTGTAATTTTTAACTGTATATGGCGAGATTCTGCTGGTGGACGTTTCGTCCCCGAGGCCCGCCCCTGTACAGGCCTTTTGGTTTTTAATATATGTTGGCATTGTGGGAAGTTGATGCTGGGTCGACATCGGGCCTTACAGACTAGTCTTTTGTGTTAAATGCCGTCATTTTCACCTGACGACGATACAGCTCACCAAACCCCAGTGTTCGAATTGTCACAGCGACACAGCTCACCAATTACCAATATACGAGTTGTCAGAGCATTTCCATCATATCTTTCTAGATTTGTATCTAATACCGCTTATGCCGGTGCTAGGGGCCGTGTGGTCATGTCAATCAAGTTGCCACATGAACAGGTACACTAAAAGCGTACCTGAGATATAACACATATCACGAATCGTTAGATGCTTGATATGTGCTTCAGAATAGGTTAACCAGAAGACTATACTGTGAAGCCATGTGGCTCTGTCAGTATGTCGGCACCACTTCCCACGTGCCTTATATGCGTTGTAATTTTTACCTGTAAAATGACGAGATTCTGCTGGTGGACGTTTCGTCCCCAAGGCCCGCCCCCTGTACAGACCGTTTGGTCTTTGATATATGTTGGCATTGTGGGAAGTTGATGCTGGGTCGACATCGGGCTTTACAGACTAGTCTTTTGTGTTAAATGCCATCATTTTCATCTGACGACGATACAGCTCACCAATCCCCAGTGTACGAATTGTCACAGCGACACAGCTCAACAATTACCAATATACGAGTTGTCAGAGCATTTCCATCATAGCTCTCTAGATTTGTATCTAATACCGCTTATGCCGCTGCAAGGGGTCATGTGTTCATGTCATCCAAGTTGCCACATCAACAGGTACAATAAAAGCGTACCTGAGATACAACACATATCACGAATCGTTAGATTCTTGGTATGTGCTTTAGAATAGGTTGACCAGAAGAGTATACTGTGAAGCCATGTGGCTCTGTCAGTATGTCGGCACCTCTTCCCACTTCCCTTATATGCGTTGTAATTCTATATAGGCTTAACCTTAAGAGAACGGCAATCTTTTCCACAATTAAGCAGCAAGCTAGAGCAGAGATTTGGGAGCTCTCGTCAACAAACTAGGCGGCTATCAAAGCTAGAGGGGAGATACAGACTATTAGAAGAGTCCATTGCATCATTTGGAGATGAATTAAGACAAATAGCTCAGAAGGCCTACCCATCCCTCGACGCGAGGGCACAGGAGGCGTTGGCCTTGAATCAGTTGTATAAATCCATTTCTCTCGAGATGAAATATGGTTGTGTAGATAAGGAATGTCGTATTTTAGCCGAAGCAGCTGAAGTAATTAAGCACTTTTAAGCGATCCTTGATGGCAAGGACAAACGGAAGTCTGTACGATTTGTCCAAACTGGATCAGATAATGACCAAATTAATACCCCAAGACAAGTTGAAAAGTCTGCGACTGAAGGCGTCCTGAAGCGTTTAGATATGTTGGAAAAGAGAGGGCGTCAAGGAAGGTTCAATGCATGCCCTCCTAAACGTAGCAGGCATAGTAATGCTATCTATATGGTTCTCCAGATTATTTTGTTAAAAGAATGTCCGCTTAAACCTATAATGCCTGACATTATTTCCATGTATATCGAAAGGGAATTATTAGCATTTACTGACTAGTTTATTTGCTTTTGTTGATAATTGGTGTTGATTAGACCGCTCACAGCGTTATTTGCAGTTCTGCTGAGCGTACACATATGTGTACAATAGGCATTCATAGTGAAGATCGTTAGGTTTGAAAATGTTCACGTGTGTGTACAATAGGCATTCGCAATGTACCCTCACTCACTACATATACATACATGTGTGTACATAAGAACCCACCTGTACCCTCACTCACTAGATATACATACCTGTATGTAGGCCTACATAAGAACCTACCTGGTAGTAAGTGAGGGTACAGGTAGGTTCTTATGTACATACATGTGTGTGTATGTAGTGAGTGAGGGTACAGGTAGGGGGGAATTTGGCTTAATGTCACACTCAAGTTTGTTTCACTCATATGGTGACAGTCCGTTTGGTTGGTGGAGGAAGCCGGAGTACCCGGAGAGAACCACCGCCATTCGGCAAGTAAATGACAAACTTTCACACATTGACCAGCTGGGCTCGAACCCGTGCCGGTTCAGCGGTGTGAGGCTAGCGGTCACCAGCGAAGCGCCTTAGACCACTCGGCCACCGAGGGCCCCCGGGGTACAGGTAGGTTCTTATGTACATACATGTGTGTATATGTAGTGAGTGAGGGTACAGGTAGGTTATTATGTACAAACATGTATGGGTATGTAGTGAGTGAGGGTACAGGTAGGTTCTTATGTACATACATGTATGTATACGTAGTGAGTGAGGGTACAGGTAGGTTCTTATGTACATACATGTATATATGTAGTGAGTGAGAGAACAGGTAGGTTCTTATGTACATACATGTATGTATATGTAGTGAGTGAGGGTACAGGCAGGTTCTTATGTACATACATGTTTGTATATGTAGTGAGTGGGAGTACAGGTTGGTTCTTATAGACATATATGTTTGTATATGTAGTGAGTGAGGATACAGGTAGGTTCTTATGTACATACATGTATGTATATGTAGTGAGGGAGGGTACAGGTACGTTCTTATAGACATACATAAATGTTTCATCAATTACTGCTACACTAATTTTTTATCCAAAATGCCTGGTGTACACGAATGTGTACATTGTCAAATTTATCCCAAGTACCTAATGTCCACAAAAGTGTACATTTTGTTATCTGCCTAAATTTGCACGCCTATCAACTTACTTTTATTGTTTTACTGAGTTCTTTGCGTTTCCTGATATGAAAAGACGAGAAATATCTCTGGCTGAATGTATGTTTTGTGAACAATAATCATGGGACGGTAAAGTAAGTGATGGGAACTTATCGCACATCCTGTGTGATGGAGGCTGCCATATTGTCTGTATCCATGCTGCCCTCTGCAGATCTATGAAGGAAATATATTTGTCCACATTAGGGACCAGTAGGCATTAAGTTTAAAATAACTAAACTTTCGTGTTCAGAGGCCATGAAAGATGTATTATGTACACCAGGCATTATAGGGTTAATCCGCGAGCAAGAGAAGGAGCCACATTCCCCAATGAACAGGGAAATGGTTCCCCGTATGCTCAGTAGACAGGGGTTGACGGGTGAGACGAAGCCTGAAAATAGCTATGTAGGTGAAGATAAATAGGGTTTAATATAAGACAATACACCTATTTTAGCTGATAGTCTAGAGGGGACATCGGGATGCAAAAGGGAACTATACGTTCTAGCCAGGCATCTATAGGAGGTGATAAGTGGGACAATGGGCTCTTTGCCAAGGGATGGATAGCTGACAAAGGAGAGTAGGTTAACTTCCTAATAGATAGTGGGTCCACGTTATCTTTATTGTCCAAACCGGTCTTTGATAAGGTGCATGTGGCATTACAGGGAGGTTTGCCTCATGATAAGACGGTAAACATTATGGCAGCAAATGGTGAACGGCTGAAGTCTTATGGATATGTTAAGAATGTAGATTCTCATTCATCCAGGATTTGTACTTGGAATTAGGAACGCAAAACTGGTCTCTGGAAATAGTATATTTAATGCTTACGTTGCGCCATTAACCTAATGCCTTCAACATATATGGATATGTTGACATTCAATTATTACTAGGGAAAACCCACTACATCCATGAGTTTGTGATTTGTGACATCAGTGTAGAGGCAATCATTGGACAAGATTTCCCTCTTAGGCATGTGAATGCTATTGACTATTAGTGGCTGACACTACGAACACCGGCAATGGATATACCTTGTTGAATACGGAGTGAAGCAGCGATGACATGTCAGGTGCGCATAAAACATTTGTCAACAGTTCCTCCTCATGCTATTGCATGGGTAATGGTGAAATTACAACACATATAAGGGAAGTGGGAAGAGGTGCCGACATACTGACTTCGTCACATGACTTCACAGAATAGTCTTCTGGTTAACCTATTCTAAAGCACATACCAAGAATCTAACGATTCGTGATATGTGTTGTATCTCAGGTACGCTTTTATTGTACCTGTTCATGTGGCAACTTGGATGATATGACCACACGGCCCCTAGCACCGGCATAAGCGGTATTAGATACAAATCTAGAGAGCTATGATGGAAATGTTCTGACAACTCGTATACTGGTAATTGGTGAGCTGTTTCGCTGTGACAACTCGTTCATTGGAGAGTGTTGAGCTGTATCGTCGTCAGATGTAAATGACGGTATTTAACACAAAAGACAAGTCTGTAAGGTCCGATGTCGACCCAGCATCAACTTCCCACAAATGCCAACATATATCAAAGACCAAAAGGTCTGTACAGGGGGCGGGCCTCGGGGACGAAACATCCACCAGCAGAATCTCGCCATATACAGGTAAAAATTACAACACATATAAGGGAAGTGGGAAGAGGTGCCGACATACTGACTGCGTCACACGACTTCACAGAATAGCCTTCTGGTTAACCTATTCTAAAGCACATACCAAGAATCTAACGATTCGTGATATGTGTTGTATCTCAGGTACGCTTTTATTGTACCTGTTCATGTGGCAACTTGGATGATATGACCACACGGCCCCTAGCACCGGCATAAGCGGTATTAGACACAAATCTAGAGAGCTATGATGGAAATGCTCTGACAACTCGTATACTGGTAATTGGTGAGCTGTTTCGCTGTGACAACTCGTACATTGGAGATTGGTGAGCTGTATCGTCGTCAGATGTAAATGACGGTATTTAACACAAAAGACTAGTCTGTAATGCCCGATGTCGACCCAGCATCAACTTCCCACAAGTGCCAACATATATCAAAGACCAAAAGGTCTGTACAAGGAGTGAGTATTTGGCTGCATTAGCTCTCTTGGAACCGTCAGAAGAGCTAATGCAGAATCAGAACATTAGAATGATTCACGGTGTTGTTCAGACGGGACTAAAGGAGCATTCAGTCCAAGTGGTTAACTTTAGTGAAAATGAAATAATCTTGTATCCAAATTCCAGGTTGGGGTATGCAGATCGTGTTATGATGAACCTAATTCAATCTCTGAAGTACCTTCAAACCAGGTTCAGACAGTTCAATCCAAATCCACAAATTTACCACAGCATCTGATGGAGATGTGGAGAGAAGTACTACCTATCTTTCCGCAGAAGAGAGTAGCGCATTCTCTAATTTACTAATACGATTTCAAGCTGTATTCTCTGCATCACCGGGTGACCTTGGTAGAACAGACATAGTTCAACATAGACTTAACACCGGGACAGCAGAGCCCATAAGGCAGCCACCACGGCGACTCCCTATTGCTATACAGGGAATTGAGAAACAGGAAGTTGCAAAGATGTTGGATCGTGTTGTAATCAAACCTTCCACAAGCCCATGGGCTTCGTCTGTCTTTCTCATTAAAAAGAAGGATTCGACAGCTAGATTTTGTTTAGACGTCTAAATGATGTGACGATAAAGGACGCCTACTCATTACCTAGAGTAATGTCTGGACTCTCTTAGTGGATCGAAATGGTTTTGCTGCATGGATTTAAACTCCGGCTTCTGGTAGATCGGCATCACTCCAGAGGAACAGGGTAAGATAGCATTTTCCACGAGACAACGATTGTACCAGTTCTGTGTTATGCCATTCTGGCTTGCTAATACCCCTCGACATTTGAGCGTGTCTAATGGAGGATGTTCTGAGAGGGCTCCAGTGGAAGGAATATCTAGTATACATTGATGACATCGTAGTCCCTGGTAAGACATTTCAGGAAACCCTCCGTAGACTTGAGCATGTTTTCGAGAGGCTTGAGAAGGCAAATCTCAAATTGAAGCCATCAAAGTTTACCTTCTTCCAGAAGTCTATTCACTTTCTGGGACATGTAGTATTTGAGGATGGTGTACGTACTGATCCAGAAAAGTTATCCGCGATTCATGAATGGCCACAGCCAGAAAATGTCAAGCAGGTGCGTAGCTTCCTTGGTTTGTGTTACTACTACCGCCGATTTGTTCAAGGCTTT
This sequence comes from Hanleya hanleyi, assembly GCA_036873755.1. Classification (NCBI taxonomy): domain Eukaryota; kingdom Metazoa; phylum Mollusca; class Polyplacophora; order Lepidopleurida; family Hanleyidae; genus Hanleya; species Hanleya hanleyi. Next base: position 8,428 of record JAVTVY010033281.1, on the reverse strand, counting down.
GCAGGAATAGCAAGACATCTGCACAAACTAACTGAAAAGGGGTCCCAATTTAATTGGGCAGAAAGTTGCCAAAATGCTTTCGAGGAACTAAAGACAGCACTGACATAGTCACCAGTGTTAGTATATCCGCCCCAAGGAATTCAATTTATTCTGGATACTGATGCCAGTGACACTGCTATCGGAGCAGTGCTATCCCAAGAACAAGAAGGCAAACAAAGAGTAATAGCTTATATGAACAAAAGGATTAATAAACATGAACGATCGTACTGCACGACACAGAAGGAGCTCTTAGCTACAGTCACTGCTCTAAAACATTTCCACCCTTACTTATATGGACAGAAAGTTCTGCTGCGTATCGACAATGCAGCGGTAAGTTGGCTGAAAAGTCTGCGCAACCCTACTGGGCAAGTCGCTCGGTGGCTACAGGGGATGGAAACATATGACATTGAAGTGAAACATAGAGCAGAGAGGAGTCACGCGAATGCTGATGCATTATCGAAGCGGCCATGCAAAGTATGTGCTCGACATGAAACTGCGAGTAATGAAGCTCAAGAGGAAACAGACACAGTGAGTGAAGTGGCAAATAATGTGAGTGCCCTCGGTGCTAATGTTTCAGATTGTGACTTCGAGATAGTACGGGTGACGACAAGAAGTAGTCCAAAGTCCAATCATGACTTGAAAGATCACCAGCTTGCTCTTGATTCTTAGAGTCCCGAGGCAATCAGACAATAGCAGCTAGAGGATCCTAACATAGGGCCCATCATCATTGCTCTTGAAGACACCAACTGTAGACCAGAGTGGTCAGCAATATCACACCTATCATCGTCACAGAAAACGATTTTTGGCGGCACTGGGACAGACTGCATCTCCGTGGAGGGATGTTATACAGGGAATTTTCCATTGATGAGAAGAACAGTACTTACCAGTTAGTTGTTCCTGAGGGTTGCAAACAAGACGTGCTCTAGTTGCACCATGATATTCTTACGGCTGGACATTTAGGAGCTAGCAAAACACTCAGTAAGATTCAGCAGGTATTTTATTGGCCTGCTATGAGAGCAGACGTGGACAGGTACTGCCAGCGATGCGATTTGTGCACTGTCAAGAAAACACACAGAGATGAAGGTAGAGCTCCACTAGGTCAGTGCCAGGTAAGAGCACCAATGGGGAAGTTGGCTCTTGATATACTCGGTCCTCTCCCCTTGACCAGGAAAGGAAATAAGTTCCTGTTGATCATTACTGACTGTTTTACTAAGTGGACAGAAGCCATACCCTTGCCTGATCAGGAAGCAAGGACTGTGGCACGGGCATTGGTGGATGATTTCATATGCCGATTTGGAACGCCCTTACAGATTTATTCCGATCAAGTCAGTAACTTTGAGTCAAGAGTTCAACAGTGTAAGCGACCTCCTACAAATAGATAAAACTAGCATACGGCCACAGGCAAATGGCAATGCAGAACGCTTCAACACGACACTAGTTTCTATGTTGACTATGTACCGTGAAAAGGAGCAAAGGAGATGAGATGAGTTCCTGTCCCAGGTCATGATGGCTTACAGGGCATCAGAACATTCAAGCACAAGTCTTTCTCCAAATATGATGGTTTTTGGACGGGAGGTAACACTTCCGATGCAAGCATTCACAAGTCAACCACATGACAGTACTGGTGGGGCAATCAATGAGGACACTTATGTTTTGGACTTGCAGGAGGCACTGTATAAAGCGCATCAAGGTAGCACGCAAGGCAATGAAGAAGAATGCGGAGTGCCAAAAGCGGCACTATGACTTACGGGCTAAAATGCGAAAGCTCGAGTCAGGTCAACCAGTTTGGCTATACGACCCTGCTCGTAAAGTTGGGGTGTGCCATAAACTCACCTCCAATGGAAGGGGCCTTACATCATTCTTAGGAAAATTGATGACATTACTCACCTGGTTAAGAAGTCACTCAGGCAACTATCAAAGGCCTTCCACATTGATAGGCTTATGCCATACAGGGCAAAGAGCCACCACGCTGGTTTGCAACCATGAAGCCAGCTATTAATGGTTAGCGGCGAAAGGTCCTTCTGTTCAGATTCTGTGCAAATGTAAATCCATGAGATTCAGAGAAACTATTTGGACTAGAAGGATGAACACATGCAAATCTAGATAAGAGGGGTAAGAAAACTCTCTGGAATTAAAAATGGAACTCCGGAGTTATTTTGGTATCGGTGGGTTTGGGACCCTATAAACTTGGTCTAACATGGTTAAGGATTGTAGGTGGAAAAGGTTGTCCTTTGGGGAGGCAGTCTGGGGCTGCAAGTTCAAACAAACTCTGGATGATGGTATGCTGGGTGGGACCCATGGTACAACATGATTACACTTACCTGGTTTTGCTGTAGTATATCCTAAGGCATTGAGATGAAAGAGAGGAAGCCAGTTGTCATTCATTTTTGTTGCTTGGTTTGAAAAAGATGAAAAGATACCAAGATGTTTTATGCATTCTATTGGTTTTACAGAAAGATGTCACAGTGCTGGTTATGTTCGATGTTGCTCAAAAACAAGAAGGAGCTCAGAAACCACCTGATCGGTGCAACCCACAATCGCCTCGTGTGGTATGTCCATACTGTTTTGAGCAGAACACTTTCCGGAAGACCGTTGATGTGCGACTCCATGCTCAAAAGCTACACCCGGGAGAAGGGAGGGATCTTCCCACAGGGTTCTGGACCGAGGTCAACGGGTTTTGGTTTACGGTAAATCCGAAGGATTATCTAAAGATCACCAATCCCCCGACATGGGCATCTGATATATCTACCAGGTCACGGGGTATGATTGAGAAGGAGAAATGGTTTACAGGTTGGGATTTGATACTGGCCCGGGATTACAATATGAAATCCCCCCTGGAGAGAGTTAGGCCTCAAACCCCACCGGCCAAGCGACAATGTACCAATGTGGAGTACAACATCAGGGAGCCGCATATGGTGTCAAAGCTGACCCTGGTGGATGCAAAAATTGACCCTTCTGATTCTAAGATGTGGTTCCGGATAGAGGATTCACCAGAACGTGGGTTGAGATTGGTAGTCTCCTTTCAAATCCAAAGGCCGTGCAATCTGTAACAAGGAAAATGTCTGCCTTTCCAGTGAATCGGTTTGTGCCTCAATTTCATGGCAGGGGAACTGAGGTAACCTATAAGCGACACGAACGTAAACTCGTAGCAGAAGCACTTATGTTGAATAAGGAACTGATTAGTCCGGGAGCCACTTGCGAGAACATGTCATTCCGTAGCACCCCACGCGTAGATTTTGTTTGACTTCTTTTCCATGAAGATCAACATCTCCCGGTCAATTAAATACCTGATGTAGATATCTACGGTGGTGCCTAAGGTTGCTACATGCAATTATTTGATGCTGACTGGTTTTGAAAAATTTATAACCGGAATGGGGGTAGGGGTAATTCGCCCTCATATTTATGTTACCCCTGCGCTTAGCTGTCTGAAACACAACTTTACCTCCGAATAATGATCTTTCAGATAAAATATTCCAAATTCCTCTAGCTAATATAGCCACGTCATAGTGACGTCATAAGCTCGAGAAGTCTTTGTCTCATGAGTTTTGGAAAATATTTTCTCCGATTTTCTCTGTTTCTTTCGCAGTAATCCATTCCTGATGATATTTGACATATAATCTTGACAGATGTATGTCTCCCGTTTAATTCTAGACCAGATACGTCTTTCCACTAAGTCCCGTTTCACCTCAGCATGGATTCATATAGATGTTATCCGGTCATGACACCATTAAATCCAAATGGGGGTAGGGGAGATTACCCTCCCATATTTTCTTTAGTTCGCGGTTTATCACACTGAAATGTTCCATGCATTGCTTTTTGATATCGACCTGAAAGATAGAGTGAGCAGACTTCCGGTAACCTCTTTAGTTTCGTCGCTATGACGCCATGAATCTAGAAATTGTATTTTTCATCTATTTGTGTCTGATTATCGCGCCTTGTTGTTTTTTTTTCTTTCTTTATTTCTATAAAATGTTACGCTTATATCTGGATAGTGTTTCTAAAGCTTTCATTTGAACCAAGTGTCGTACAGAAGTAAATTAATATGATTTTGTGGGTGACAGAATAATAATCTGGCCTGAAATAAGACAGAAAAACAAAATCTGAGTGAGAGTGTCCCACAAAAATCGGGGTTAGTTGGAATTCCTCATGTCTCTTGTCCACTCAAGGTTATATTGTGAAAACTTGGATTATATTGAATTTTGCATGGGTAGGAAACATTAACTGTAATGAATAAGAAAAGACTTTATTGCTGGAGATTGTCTGTTTGCTCAATCTTGTTTGCAATGAAATATGGGTAGAATCAAAATGGCGACCGTGTTGAGATGGTCTGATATCTCGGTAAACTAAGATGGTATAGCGGCCGTGAGGATACTTCATAGTCTCCACATGAACATCTGCAATAAAAGCGCGGCCTAGATACTTAAGCTACGTTCGAGAATCCACCTCATTCTTGGGTCTGAATGTGAGGTGCCGAGGGAAGCCGAGTTATATGGTGACCTTTTAGTTGCCAGACGTCGTCAATTTTCCCCACCTTTCTGCATATCGCTCCAATGTATTACCTGTATATGGTAGGTGTCTGCTGGTGGACTGTTAGTCTCCGAGGCCCGCCCCCTGTACATGTCATTCGACAAATATGTGTAGGTTTATTATTTTGATGGGCAATTTAAGCCGTACGACGTCGGGCATTACATATTAGTTTTTCAGGGTATTCTTGCATTTACTTTGTTTACCCATGCTGAGACATTTACGCCATCAGACGTCCTCGATGCTCATCCATTAGCATCAAACGAGTTATTTGTTTGAGCTGATCTGCCATCACAGCGCCCGAGTTATTGTATCTAAATCCGCTTAAGCCGGTGCTAGGGGCCGTGTGAATACTTCATATTCTTCACATGAACATCAGCAGCGGCTGAGATACTAAGGCTAAGTCCACCGTATTCTCGGGTCTGAGGTCTGAATGTGAGATGTCGAGAAAATCTTTTGGTTGAGTCATATGGTTGCTTTTTAGCCACCAGAGGTCAATTTGTACCACCTCTTGTATATCGCTCAAATTAATCACATATATATATATATATACATCTCAGTTTGCCGAGACTGGCCTGATATTTGCAAAAATAGACAGAAGAGGGATGCGCAAATACCTGACGGCAAGATAACACAGCCTTACAATGCAACTGTATTTTAGCTAATTTTTGTTTTTGGCTATTAACGTCTGAGGCTGTTCAATCTAATTAAAATTAAATCCTGTCTGCTCCCTCATTTGGATATGTCGCTTGAAGGATCTAACAGGCTTGCAGTAACTCGAGTGACAACAAATCCTGAGAACTCTTCATAGTGCTTTGAAGGGAACATTACTGATAGAGAATTTTTGGTTGGCTCAGTCGACTTAGACACCGCGCTGGCGAGATGTCTTTTCATATTTCCGCGGTCCCCACATTGTGGCACCATAATACGTGGTAGATATATGGACTGGTCTTTAGGGTAAACATTAGGGTAAACGGACGCTGTGACCCCATCTCCCCTCCCCGACTGCAAGTGGACTAGTCCAGATGCGACCATGATGGCATAATGCTATTAAATATTCATGGTAAGGGCGCTCAGAACACCAAATTCAATTGTAATACTTAATATTCTATATAGCGACATGTACGATTGGGGAGCATTGATAGGATATTAATTTATTAAGATTGGGAGTTGCTTGGATATCATGTGTTTTCACATAGTGTTCAAATGAACATCGCATTCAGAGCGTGCATACTCTGGACACGACTTGGAATTCATTTGGATAAGAATAATGATCAGTGATTTCGGAGTTTATGTATAGAACATCATTATGTCTTGCTGACATAATTGAAAACTGTTTTTCTTGTATTTATTTCATACACATTGAAATTGAGGCTAACTGTCATACGAAATAGGTCTTGCGATTATTGAAGCGGAATTTCTTTATGGATTGCGGGTGATTATTGAATCTTGATATCGGATCTGATACTTGCTAATGATATAACTATTTTATACAAAAATAAGGCATTGAAATGTTTGTTTTTGTTTGTCAATATCAATTAAGCATCACAGTGTAATAGAACGTTATCATAATGTTTATCTATAGCTTCAAGAATGGAACCAAAGAAACTGACAAGTATCCATTTTCGAATGAGATATATTTGTCGAATTAATTTATATGAACTGAGGCACACATTTTCAATTTCGACCATCCACATTTTTCTTTGATGTGGATGTTATACGAATTTGGTCTTTGGATTATACACGTTGGGTGGGCACGGGTTTCTGTTGCTTCAATGCATTTTGTCTCATTTCATGCATCATATTTGAAAATAGTTTGATGGGATCTGCCTTTCGTCTTCTCTCAATACTTTCTGATCTGAATCCATTCCTTGCATTTCATGTAACAGTCATTCATTTCATCTAGCAAATTAACTGGTTTTCTCTAATTAGATATCGAAACATTGATGAGACTAAAAAAGTTGAATCCATCTTCTTTCTGTATGTCCATAATTTCGACAGGACACTGATAGAGTTAACAAATGCAAGCGGCAACTTTATATAGACCCGTTCTTGGTTAACAATTTACCACAAGCTACAGCGGTAACTTCATGTAATTGATAATCCTTAACCTAAGTTAAAGAAACATATTAAACACATGCCATAATTAAACGTAACATTAAAAGGGCGGTGAGAAACGAAGCCGACGTAATGAGTGAGTGAGTGAGTGAGTAGGATTTAACGTCGTTTTCAACATTGTTTCAGTTATATCACGACGGTGCCTACATGTGCCAGAACACGAGAGTGTCCACAGTTCCTATTATTCTGGACACTGATCAGCCCAGTCAGTACAGCACCCGGTCACCCATCCAAGTATTGACCGAGCTCAACGTAATGACAAGTCATATTACCCCACCGACAAATATACTGACTGCATATTTCTAAAAACATCACAAGAACCAAAAGTGACCCTCTAATGATTTTTATCTCAACCCCGCTTTTATTGTGACTCTTCATGTGGATATATTGAATGACATGCCCACACGGCCCCTAACACTGACTTGTGAGGTATTAGATACAAATATTTCAGAGCGACGATGTATAGCCCTGTAACACTGACTATGCTATAAAGAATATACACGAGAGTTCAAAACAGACATTACAGAGACTTCGTTCCAGAAGTATTGGAAGATTCCTCGTAGTGCTCAACTAGTATCCAACCACAAAGTGTTAAAAGCTTGAGCTCTCTAGACCCAAGTGTGAAGAAGATATCGAAGCATAATCACCCCTACCCCTATTCCGTGTTTGTTTTTGTGTTATTCAGAGAGCATTAGGAGAAGGCATTATACGACCTTACTCATTACCGTAGACGTCAAAACCCCGTTCCAATTGAGCCATGCATTCGTGGTCTTGAATACACACATCAAGCAAAAGCTAACAGGGTAACAATACACCGTTGGAAAATTACAACAAAAGGTCCAGAAAAAAATACTTACATGGTGATAATAACGACATAGTGACACCAATATTGAAGATAATCGGAATCGGATTGCTTTATCTGAATGATCCGTACACAGACTCAATATGTGTTAAATTTAATTGCGTCAGGATCGGGGAGAAATAAAATATTAGAACGTAATCACCCCTACCCCTATTTCGGCTTCATATTTCTCATGCTCTGGTGCCGTTAAACATGGTTATGTTGCATCCATGAAGTGCATATTAGATGGTTACACCAGGTCTAGAATTAACGAAGAGATGATTATCTTTCACAAATACAAAAAAGAGTTTCTGCAACTGCAAAATAAAAAATCGAGTCTCATTTCTAAAAAAAATCGAGGAAAATGTACCCTCCAAGTTATGACGTCATCATGACCAACAGGAGAATTTTAGAAATTAAGAAGGGGAGGATGTAATGAACTGGTGTGAAATTGAGTTGTTGTTGCATCATCCTCATGATTTGCACTCTCGTTCTAGACTAATTCTGCATTCTTACAAAATTGTGACTTTACTATCTGGTGTCAGATTATATATTGGTGTATCTGACAACCCATTAGAACCTTTGTATTGTGGAATTACTTCACAACCCTACGTTTTCTACGGCATGTTCTGGCTTCGTCTCGCCCATGTCTGGCCTATTTCGATCAATGTTGGTCATGTGACCATTTGCTGTTGTTTACAAGAATCTGCTGTGGTAGGATTTATACATTTTCCCGAATGTTCAGGATATTTTTCTAGTGTTCTCCGTTGATAGACAAGCATGATTGAGAAGTTTGGCTACTTTCGGGAGGTGATTGTATTTTATAAAAAAAATGTTTTCGGGCGAACTCTTTAGCGCCATATTACTGCTGTATAGTATGTCTTCATGCGCAGCTTAAAATTTCGT